>VKKT01001239.1:66515-80867 GCA_008038995.1 Haliotis laevigata
AGGGAAAGAAACCTTTCAAAATTTCCCACTAGACCACAGGACCAGTGAGTGGACAATAATTACCTGGCTGTACTTCACTGGACCAAAATAACATTTGTAGATATATTTAACTATCAATACAAAATTCACTGGCCACCAGGACCACTGCAAACTTAACATTTAGTGGTGCTGATGATTTCTTACTAGTCAGGGACATGCTGTGTATGAGAGAAGGGGTGTGACAGGGGTGGAGATGTATATGACTCTGGATGTAGGCCACAGAGTTAAAGATCCTACATATTCACTCAACTGAAAGGCAAAACCTTGCATTAATCAAGCAGAGACCTTAAAGGACTCTTCACACCACTGGTTTCTGGGTCACACAACAGTGGGAAATGGAACTTTTATTATAAGCTTTGTGGACCCTGATTTTCGTGTTCTATTAAATCAAAATTGGATGCAACCATGCAATCCTAAAAGTCAAAACGTAAATGACCTGTCTTGACATGTTCTTTTTAACAGGGATCTTCTAAATGACATTATTGTGAACTCTACTTTTCCAGAAGCCTTTTTAACTAAAAGCTTCAAAACCATTGAACCTTAACTTGTTCGAGTGACATTTTAGAAGTTGAGACGTACAATATACAACAATTATTTTTTATGGATAAAATACAGATTCTTGTACCGTTGTCAAGCAAGAGTGACGACTCCTGCTTGACAACGGTACAAGGATCTGTATCGAAACGTCGCACTACGAAATAAAGAAGTTGTTATCCATAAAAAATTGTTCTACACTGAACCTTAAATGCACAAAGGATATAAAGCCGCTTAAATGTCAAACCTTTGCCCATGTGGAACACTAGCCTCAGATTTTTTCCATGAAATATAGTTCACCTACTTAAATCAACGAAATACATCATACAAATAAAATACAAATAGATCAGTCATCAATGGGTTCATATGGATTCAAGGTAAATGGATTTGTGTGGGTAAATCTTACTTTTCCAAGTTGCAAACAGTGAACATTAAGTTTTACACTGTAAACCTCCACCAAATACTACCAGTTCAAAAAAATAAAACCCAGAATTAAACAATGAATAACAAATGTAACTTAACATTTGAACCTGTCAGTAAAAATAAGTCAGTTTCAAATGGAACTCTCTTGCATTGAGCAGATCTACAGAAAACGTTTTGGGTCATTGAATTATGTATTCACTTGTTTTCATCTCAATTGGGTATCCTAATTATACTTTGAGTAACCAAATAACTTGTACCCACCTCATTCAAACTCAATTGGGTATTTTGCCATTTTCCATTAATTGTAAAAATATAATAAAGTTTAAATGTTATTTATATTTGATCTGTAATATGAGAAATAATAAGACGGATTGCAAGTAGCCAAGTTGCAATGTGTTGAAATAGAACCTCTCAATATACCTCAATTATTTTATCTATGCACCGGTTCGCAAGCTCTGAGTCGTCATTTTTGTATGTACGCATGTAAGATCAAATTTTTTTTGTATTTACAAAAAGTCAAGCTTACTTGTACACAATAGACTTAATAAGATTTGAGTTTTCACATAAATATTTGCGTAATTTACGCAGATACGCAGCTTATTTGTACCTCTGATGGAGTATGAAAAAGTATCATTGTATATTTCCTGGTTATTATTCATTTCATTCATTCATTTTGTCTTAACAACCTAATATTAAATGCTCTGTAGATATATAACTGTAATAAATAATATATGCTAATCTATCGTAGCATCATCATCTGTCTAGCAAACTATAACTAAGTATTAGATATTCAGTTCCAGACCTCGACCTTTCCTTCAGTCTATATGTAAGTAAACAAACATACTCGTAAACCTACAACCACATCAGGTAGATGCATAAATTTGGAAGTATCAAATTAATCTCATGACTTATACTTTGATATTCAGTATCAGAAAATGTATGAAATATTACTGAGAGATTATAAGTAATGCATCAGTTTGAAACACTCATTGTAGCCAATGACCGTGGATGACCTACTACTGAAACAATGTGTACAAGTATGTAGTCTGTCAGCCATTAAGTTAGACTTGCACAAATCTCTAAGGTAATAATTAATAGATGAAAAATGATAATCTTAAAAATATACAAATATCCCTTCAACAGCCTAGCTTCCTTACATCCATGGGCTTAGCCTACCATTAAGCCTACTGTCCAAAGTATTCAAAGGAGATGTCAACACACTTAACTCTGTCATCAGTATCAAGTGTTAATCTACTGACCAGTGTCAAGATCTATCATTCCACGGATAAGTATACTGACTGAGAACAGGTATGTATTAAGTATCCTACAGCCTCTTAGCACTAGCTCCGGTTTCAGGGTATGGTTGGTGTCAGTATCTGCTCCCTGTCATGAGACAACTCTTTTGAGATTCTGGGCTCTGTTCCGCACAGTGATCTTAGTACCATGATCATAACTCCCATACTTTATCATTGGGTTACAATCATCGCAGCGCTAAGATCATTTAGTGAAATGAGGCCAGGTCTATCGTTAGATTAATGGGTGGTTACTGGGTGTGGTCATCATGTCTCTGTTGCTATGGTATCCATCACTGGTTTGTCTGGCGCAGGGGCGGTGGGGTAGCCTAATGTTAAAACATTCACTCGTCATGCCGAGTGTCTATCGTTAGATTAATGGGTGGTTACTAGGTGTGGTCATCATGTCTCTGTTGCCATGGTATCCATCACTGGTTTGTCTGGCGCAGGGGCGGTGGGGTAGCCTAATTTTAAAGCGTTCGCTCGTCACGCCGAAGACCCAAGTTCGATTCCCCACTTGGGTACAATGTGAAGCCCATTTCTGGTGTCCCCTGCTGTGATATTGCTGGAATATTGTTGAAGTGGCATAACACTAAACTCACTCACTCACTCACTTGTCTGGTGCTCGAACCCCCTGAACCCCCTCTGGATCCGCCAATGTGACTTCACTTCTCTTTACTCACCCACTCGTTTTCTATCCATCTATCCACCTAACACTCTCTACCCACTCACTTCAAATTTTCCCCACCATTGGTACAATGTGTGAAGCCCATTGCTGGTGTTCCCTGCCATGATATTGTTGGAGCATCACTAAAGGCAGCACAAACTATTCACTCACCCACTCTTATTGCAAGGTCCATCCTTCATTCATTGTTCTCTCCCTCATCCATGCTCTCATTCATCCCCTCACTCACACACCGGATCAGTCACAAGCAGATCTACTCAGCGTGTGATATTCACCAATCCACTGACCACTGTAAGCACTATCCTGAGTGTCAAGTGTAACAGAGACATCAAATATCACCTCATCAAACTTCCTGTCTCTCTCTACAGAGTTGTTTCCCTTATGCCTGGATCTGCTAGTTTGAGTCCAAGATTGAGTCAGTGAGTTTGCTTTTGTGCTGCTTTTAGCAATATTCCAGCAATATCAAGGCGGGGGACACCAGAAATGGGCTTCAAACATTGTACCCATGTGGGGAATCAAACAAGGGTCTTCGTCATGATGAGTGAACGCTTTAACCACTAGGCTACTCCACCACCCCTTGAGTCCAAGAATTGCACAGATTGACCATTGTTTTGTCAACACAACATCCATGCTAAAGTCTTTCAAACCTTGTAAACATTCATAATCTGCATCTCCAACATCAACTGACATATCGTAACTGAAATTCAGTTCAGATCAGTTTTAAACCATATTCACTCACTCACTCACTACATCTCTAATGAAACCATACAGATCGACTGTTTTGGAGAATACTCTACTCACAGTTGTTAAGGGGGTACTTCCACATGATTGCCTCAGTAGTTCAAGTGAAATCCACCTTATTGTCTATGAACCCTCATGAAATGTACACCACTACTTAATGAAATGCCTGGCCAGTCCTTGCCTGGCTAGAGTGGCATTGTGGAGAACAAGCCTGATTAGAGCCAAGGTAACAGTAGGGCGTGCTTAACTGGACCCTGTGAGTGACCACAACTTGAAGGAGGTGTCAATATAACTCAGGTGATATTTCCATTGAGTGCAGGTGTGATTTCAGTCAAGCTGTTCTTCTAATATTGAATCTATATATTCTTGAGAACAGAGACAAATCAAAACCTGAATAAAATATTTCCACACTCAATAATGTATGCATTAACTTAAATATGTAAGTAGACATAAAACTGATTTCTTGATGTTAACCACATGAACATTTTGTGGTTCTAGAACTGAGCAGACCATTACTGACTCTAAGGTTCTTGCTGTTCTGCATTTTTAAAGAACATGACTGGAAAGAATAATTTTGAATTTGGACAAAACTGCTGCCACTAAGAAAATACAAAAAGAATATCACATAAAACTGACAGATGTCAAATATTGGAGAATTTGGATTTAGGTGACATAACATGCCAAAATCATAGAACAACTCCAGAAGTTGAACTAGCTCTTATTTCTCCTTCGGTTCATAATGAGAACAGCTGAAAATCAAATTTCTTCTGTTCAATCTTAATGAAATTCAAACACAACTAACATATTCCAGAAAGTGAAAACAGAAACTCAAACCTTTGATACAACCCCCATTTATCCACGGCACCATGATGATCAGAGAAGAGTGTATATAATCTGTATCAACACATCAGTTATCCACTGGTCAACTTGATATGTACACCCCCTGCCTGTAATCAATACCACTGGACACAACCACACTGACCACTCACCTGGAAACTCAAAATTGTACACAAACATCTTAAACTACAGGGCACTCGTTCACGGGTATTTGGAGACAATGTTTCACTTAGCCCCTGGGGAAGGTGAAGGATTTGATGACTACTTTAAAACACCTATCTCTGATTGATCACAGTCCTCATGCCCTCTGGGCTGGATTAAAGAGTTGGTTTAGATTAGTCAGGGTATAATTAAAATGGCCATTGAAAGGTGATGTTCTCGATTTGTTTTCACAAATTGATCAAGGAGATTTCAAGATTTATTGAAGCATATCAAATTTCAAAACTTAAGCATTCTTTTGTTTTATGTGTTGTTTCAAGGTGTGTTGTATTTCCACAGGTGTGAACAAACCCAGGTATCATTAGAGGGTATGGAAATACTAGATTATAAAGGAATGAAAGAAATGTTCACAGCCGTAAGCCCCAGGCTGTACATAAGTGCTGGAGGTTAGCGGAAATATCACATCTAGTAATATTGCTCTTTCAGAAGGCATGATAACCAACTTTGGATACATACCTCACCTATGACTCAGTTGTTGAAGGAAAACCAAGTTCTATGGATATTCAACGTCTTTAATGCAATGAATGCAACATTTCGGTGTAGGTACAAACACCATTATCAAGCAAGTGATGATGATGACGATGATGTTAGTACCTACACCGAAACGTCACACTCATTGCATTAAAGACGTTGACTATCCATAGAACTTGGTTTTCCTTCACATTCACAACTTCTAAAATGTCTGTCAAAGAAAAGAGACTCAATTGTTGTTGATTCTTTGTCTCCGTGTTTCTGAACAAGCATGTTACGTGACATGTCACCAAAACCACTCAACATACAGGAATTTAGTTACCGTATTGTCTATAAAAAATGTCGATCAACTGTATAGGTCATATATCTATTTCTGTGGGATGAGTACCCAAGAGTATACTTGAACCATACCATGAACTTCAGTTATCTTCACCTGTAATTAAAGCAACAAACCTGTTCCATATTCATAAGAGAGGAAATTTGATTGGAAGATTCTGACTATGAAATCCCACACAAGAATGAAGACAAAAATCGTCCAAGAAGCTACTTCAGACTAATCCAAAAGGGGCAATATGACAGCCTAGTGGTTAAGGTGTTGGCTGGTCACACGAAGGCCCGGGTTCGATTCCCCACATGGGCACAATGTGTGAAGCCCATTTCTGGTGTCCCCCGCCATGATATTGCTGGGATATTGCTAAAAACATCAAAACACATTACTCAACCCATCCCGACTGATCCGATAAAGTGTTTATTGAGAACAAACATAGGCCACTGATTAAGAATATGAAACCAACATATAGATCTCGACAAATCTGGTAAAACATGGCAACAAAGCATTCACTACCTATACACTGATCAAATTCTCTAACAGATCAATACACGTAAAGTTATGAAGGTGTGTCAGAATGTTGAAATGCAAGCACACTTTCACAATGATCATGAGCTTAAGCTTATAACAAAGAGATTATCTCATTACTCTAAACCTGTCGTAATTCTGGAATGGCCCATGGTATAATCATATAATACAGACTTACTCTTTTCAATCCTCCGGCAACATAAATCATAATTAAATTCAGTAGGATTATACATAAAAAAATTAACTATATAAGTTACATTACAACACATGATACCCAGAATTCTAGCCACTGACTATACAAAAGTATGCCAGCACTATTTATGATATTTCATAAGAAATTTTGTCAAACACTTTCTGCCAAAAAGGTTATATCAGCACAACAAATCTTAACAATAATTATTCAGTTTAAGTTAATTTTTATTTCCTGAACCAATTTCACAGCACCCATTATCAATGGTCTAAGCATAAATTTTTACTGTTTTTCAATTCTAAGCCAGTTTAAGTCTTACCAATAATTATTTCAATTATTTCAATTTTTTTTAAATTCATAAATCTTTATCACAGCACCCATGACTGAAGACTAAGACCCATGTTTTCAATTTTAATCTCAAACAAATCTCAACAATAATGTTTTTTAAAAATACAAAAATTCATAAATCTAAAGCACGGCACCCTGAAACCACAAACAGACATTCCTAATCTGATCCAAAGAGATAAGCCTGCTTCTCACCTGTAATTATAGGTAATAGATCTCCTATCCCCTTTGATGTCTATCCCCCACACAGGTAACATGCCAGCCCCAGGCAGCATGGCAAGCGGTAATGGTATGGGAGGAGGGTTGGCTGCGGTAAGTAAGGGGGTGACACATGTTACAACAAAGGGATTTCCTAAACACTTATTGTCATGTGTTTTCCACCCCCTTTGAATGAAGGTTGAAGAAAGACTGATAAGGCGTTGGCAGTAATGGACACTGTTAATATGGGGAAGAAGTTCACCTTGTTTTCCAACCACCCACATCGAGAATTTTTCCTATTCATCCTAAACATTATAATAAGGCAGGGATGGATTAACCAGTAAATACGGCATGTAGTAAATACACAAAAGGGAACCCCTAAACAGTCTGAAATTTTACCATCATTTATGAGGCCTTTAGCATAGGACTTGGCTAGTGAGTTAAATGCCATTTTCCATCCTTTTAAGCTGGGATGATGGGGTAGGGAGATGGGGTAGGGTGATGGGGTAGGGCAATGGGGTAGGGCGATGGGGTAGGGTGATGGTGTAGGGTGATGGGGTAGGATGATGGGATAGGGTCATGGGGTAGGGTGATGGGTAGGATGATAGGGTAGGGTGATGGGGTAGCCTAATGGACCCACACACTCAAAGTACGAAGACACGCAATCATGCAAGACACTACCCTTCAGACTTATTCAGTAGGGTTATTGGGGTAGCCCAGTAGTTAAAGTGTTCACTTGTGCAGAAGGCCTGGGTTCAAGTCCATTTCTGGTGTCCCAGGTGTGCTATTGCTGCAATATCACTAAAAGTGGCATAAAGCTATAATCACTCACTCACTCCCTTCACGTACAATGGAGACAGTCATGTGGCATGCCAGTCCATATCTCAAAAATGGAGTCCTCCTTTAAGAGTAATCAAAACTACACAACGAAATAGACCATACAAATAATTCTTAAAAACCAAATGTCAGTATGACCTTACTGAACAAAGTTGTACACAACACACATCAATTTCAATACAAATCTCAGTTACATCAGCTCACTGTAATTACATATTCTTGTAACACCCTGTTCTATTCATGCCCAGAGAATAGCAGTGACAGGTTAAATGAATCTGTTGTCAGTTTCACCTTGAAAACCTCAGAGGAAAACAACCAGTAGCTGTCAACTCAGTAGTTACACAGACCTGGTGTATGGTGTTTGTATTCAAAACGTATTTTTCTTCATTTCAAAGCTTGCCGTGAATATCACTTGGTGTGAATTACTTCCCTGCTGTTCGACAACCAGTTATTGCCCAAGACCAAATATTACTCACCCCCATCATAGCATGCACAGGGAGGTAGGGAAAGCCCAGAGGTTAAGGGTATTCGCTCGTCATGCCAAAGGCCCAGGTTCGATTCCCCACTTGAGTACAATGTGTGAAGCCCATTTCTGGTGTCCCCCACCGTGATATTGAGGCAACTAACGAGATCGGGTGGTCAGGAGCTAACTTTGTTGACGCATGTCAGCGTATACAAACAGCGTAGATAGATGTTCATGTCGTTGATCACTTGATTGTTTGGTCCAGACTTAGTTATTTATAGACTGTTGCCATATACCAGAAATATTGCTGAGTGCAGCTTTAAAAAACACACAAACAAAAAACAAAACCTGTCACAAATACAACTATAGAGGAGTCATACAGTGACTTTCACATGTAAGCAGACATCCTACATTTCACATGCATATCTAGTTCTATCACTGCTTTCCAAGTTTCAAATGAGAAACAAATACTTGTCCATTTCTTGACAGCTAGTTGAGTGAGTGAGTGAGTTTAGTTTTACGCTGCACTCAGCAATATTCTAGCTATATGGTGGCGGTCTGTAAATAATCGAGTCTGGACCAGACAATCCAGTGATCAACAGTTTGAGCACGATGACATACGTCAACCCAGTCAGCGAGCCTGACCACCCGATCCTGTTAGTCTCTCCTTTCGACAAGCATTGGTTACTGAAGATCAATTCTATGCCGTATCTTCATGGGTTGATAGATAGTACCGGTAAGTGTAAAGGGGTTAACCATAACACTCTATATATATGTACAAACTATGTTAATGAGTGTCACACTTCTGTACATACTTGCAACTGGTCATCACATACATATCAACCACAGTACACAAACATACAATAGAAACGAAAAACGTTTGCCACGATTCATGAATACAGTATCAAATTATTTTCTCTATTAAATAGACTTACAATAAAATATTTTTCCACAAAATTTTAATCATCCGTATGTATATAATCAAAATAGCCACAGCAAAACGAACACAACCAAAATTCAAAACAGGAACAAACCAAAAGTTAAGTCTATCAATACATTTACAGCACTCTCAACCATGCTTAATTAACTTGGTCCACTTCAACACATCTGCCTCTATCAGTGTAAAATTGTTCTCAATTGTTCTGCAGTCATCCACATCAAGAACACCATCAAACCTTAATAAGAACCTAAAATCATTTGTAGTTAACGGCTAACTTTTTAAAGAAAATGTCATAAATATGTCGACCACAAACACTAAATCTAACACTCCACCTTTCCAGAGGTTGGTAAATGAAGATTTACCTTTGATTTCATCAACACACCGACAATGAAATTCCTAACCCAGACTTAACTATATTCTGATAAAAAAAATGTATTTATGAAAGATTTATGAAAGATGATACTGATTCTGATCTAATTTCATTGTAGCAATAAAGTCACAATTTGGGAGGTAGAGGGCGCTGTGATGGGGAACAAGAAGCCTAACAATGACGACCACCCATGCCTTCGTCACCCACATCTTCCAGGGCCATCGATGTTCTCGGAGGCTGTAACTATATGAGGGATCTAAATGAGTGGATCTTAAAAGACTTAAAGATTTATGGAATGGGGGATTTTTTAAGAAGCACAATATTTTGAGAACTTATTTGACCTTTTGTTTGTCATTTTGTAAATCAGCCCTATTAGATTAGATTGATTATTAGACTAACATGAAATGAACACATTTTACAGAAAAACAACAGTTTCTAAATTATGTTCATAAAATATCATAAACAGGTTCACAGAGACCCTCTTCAGTTTCAGATGTGGTAAAACTGTGGTAATCTAGACTTGTCACATATTATAGACTTGCATGGGCTGCATTGGTTATATTTACATTTGACATATTATATGAATAAGTTTTGTGTATCATTGATGGATAAAATATCCCTATCAAAAGTTGAGTCATATTTATTTAGCGACCCTTTTAAGGGTAATATGGATTCCAATCCATATCGTCTGCAAAGAGGGGCATGTCATTCACACCATGTAGGAAACAAACATGGTGCAAAGCAAAATCCCGAATCAGAGGTTAACCCCTTTGAGCTAAATCAAAATGTCCATGTATTACAGCCCAATTTGGCCATGTGCACATGCAGGGTAATTACAAAGAACAACCTCCTGAAATACAGGACACACGCCCTCCTATAGTAAGTTACAGTCTCAAACGAGTCTGCTACACACAACTCCTTATGTCAACCCCAGCATATGGGTCACAAAAACTATATTTGTTGTTTGTAATATCGAAACAATTCAATATAAATTCGGCGGAAGTAATTCCTGTGAATCAGGTGTCAGTTTGTTCAGGCTTTAGGATTCATGTTTCACATTTTTTCCTTTCCCTTGTTCAAACAAAAACACAGGAAGATATTCCATGTCCTCAATAAAGGTTGGCCAGCTCAGTTTCGCCTGTCATTGAACAATACCAAAATATCACAGTAATTTTTACCTGTTGGGTTTGTTCCATCAGGTGTAACACATGTCTGATGTTGATTAAACAGGGCCATCCTTCAACAGGGATCTTGACACTCAACAGAGAGTCTCCGCCTTATAGAATATTTCAGATCAAAACACCATTCCTATTGTTAGAAATTAAAAGTAAATTTTTATTTGGACACCTTTGAATAACAACTGACAGGGTCAAATGTGGTGATTTATTTCTGAAGACATGGTGAGTGTGAGGGTTTAGCACCATTTTTAGCAATATTCTAGCTGTTTCATAATCAGACCACACCTAAAATGGGCTTCCCACATTTGACCATCATTTGGAATTAAACCTTGGTTGTTAAGTAAGATAAGCCAATGTTTAAACTGCTGGACTACCTCCGTCCGGATGAGACTTACATAGGTTTCAGACGTGCTCAAATACCATCCTCTGCTTGGCTCACCAGGAATGCTAAATACATGGATTAGAAGAATTTTGTGAAACCTGGGCAACTTGCACAAACCAATTTCAGCGCTAGGATGCCACACTCTACCAAACATTTAAGGTAGTTGAAGCGTTTAAAGATTGCTTTGTGAAAGTGGGCTGAGGCAGAGTCCTACTACAGTTGAAGCACTCTTAGCGCTACATCTGTCGTGAGTCCATATTCAACTTTGTGACTTACGACAATGCCAGGATCACCTTGTGAAACAAACCCTTACACTGATTGTCTGAAATAAATCATGATGGAAACACACTCTGAAATTAGCAGTGGGATTATGTCTAAACAAAGCTTAAGCATGAAGAATTCTTCTTTGATCTTCTTCATGCGGCAATTCTAGAGCTAATACATGCACAAAAGCCAGTAAAGGTTGAGGGGTCCCTTAATTTTAGGGATAATCAACAATATGTCTTATTTCAGTAAAGGTACTTGAGTAACTAATATTTACACACACTAAACAATCATTATATTAGATCAAGATTTATATGTATACTACTCAAAAGAAGGGAAGCAACGTCCCATTGTAGAAATAAGGAAGAATTGGATGTTCTTTAAATTGTGTGTAGTATACTTCAACAGGAGCATCAATAAACTAATAATGGGATAAAAATACATTTACGTACAGAGGACCCTTGTTAATCCAGACAACCTGGTTTCCAACCTGGTATGCTTTCATTCAGCACCATGGATTATTTGTTCATTTCTTTCTGTTACAACATCTGTCACCAAGTGCATAGATTAACAGCGTCTTAATTAACGAGGTTTACCTGATACATTAACATCCAGGTAATTCTTGGATATAGTGCAATATCAATAATAGCTACTATCATATCTTGGGAATATTCATCGATATTTGTTCAGAATGTAAAGTGTTCAGATTAACAAGGTCCTAACTGATCATCTTGTAGACAGGTAATATTTGGATATAGTGCAATATTGATAAGAACATGAACTGCTGCTATTTTATCTTGAGGAAACTGATATGCATTAACATGTTCAAAATAAAGAGTGTTTAGATTAACAGGGTCCTAATGAAAGGATTTATCTGATACAATCAAATATACATGTAACAATTAGATGCCCTGCAATACAAACACGAATATGCTCACTACTGTAATATTGATTAAAACGTGCGTTGCTACTATTTATACCTTGAGGACACTGAGATACATTAGCATGTGTCCAGAATGTAAAGAGTTTAGATTAACAGGGTCCTAATTAACAAGGTTTACCTGATACACTCATAGACGGGTTATAATGGCTGCAATACAAACAGGAATATGCAACCTACTGTAATAATGAAAAGATCATGCATTGCTACTATTTTATCTTCAGGGTATGTATGTACAGTAACATTTCAATGACAATAATGATGAAGCGAAGCTCACCTAAATATCCATCACTTGGTAATTGACAAAACACACAGCTCCCGTCCGACAAACACCACAGAAGTATTTACACCTTAGTGTTGCAGGTGACACAGCTACATCCCTAACCAGAGCCACATAATACCCTGCCTGTACGCGTGGACCACAGGTCGAATTGGAAGCACTGTCAACGTGGTGAAAGGGCAACACGCCAATCTCGCTCCGTCTTCTTACTGAAGGACACCAAGCTAATGCCTTGGTAGCATGTATTGTAAACATTGTCCAATGCAGCGAACGCACCTGTGAAATGTCTACCTGTCAGGCAATTTTGTGAAATGTAGACTTTCAGCTCAACAATACTGATATTCTATCCAGGGAAAAACAATCGTCCTTTGTATCAACATATCTACTCACGCAAGCAATGTTTGTAAATCACCCAATGTTCGTTAGAGGAGATCAAAGGCATAATGGTTTTGACAGGTGTGAAGGAATCATTTACATACTCGGTTAGTGCAGCTTGCATCACTGCCAGGTGTAACTTACATAAAATGAACTATTTAACTACACATGTCTTATTAGTGAAATTTATCAATTTAGATGACAATGCCAGAGATATTAATGCATCAACTGGGACAGACTACCATGATATTCTTTACTCTGAATCTCACACAAATATACATTACACTATCAAATTCAAAACTTGTGTTGGTATTTCAGAGTTGGCGTTACATTGGTCATGAATGATCCAAATAATTACATTCCATTATTTCAAGTTAGAACAAGCTTCATACCTCGGTTATATTCTTTTAACCTTATCCAGAAATCTTGTGTTGCTTAATTCCTGTAAAGGTTCCGACGTAACCTTAAAACAATGAGAAATATTTGACATTTCGACAATCCAATTTTTCTTTTCGCATAAAGCAAGCCTTGAAGTTGCAAAACATTCAAGTTTCAAATGAAGTTTAAAAGGTGTAGCTCCTGTTTGTAACACTTTTGATACACGCCAAACAATTTGTACTTTTGTCAAAGATATCATTTCTAAAGACTTTTATTTCTTAAGATTGACAAGCTCTGGAATTTTTAATCTGATTCCAAAGCAAGATACCATCAGCAAACAAAAGCATTTCGCCCTGTCAAAATCTTAACAATAGGGAGTTTCTCATTACTGATTTTCAATGTGTATTCAAACAACTGTATGTGATACTTACAAAACCATTAAATCCTCGTCAAGGTCTAACACACACTAGCCATACAAGTGGCTTTACGATTTGACCTTGCTGCCAGTCATTAAACAACGGTGCAGGTCAGGCATAGGTTCTAAAGTGTGCCGTAATGTTATAAAATACAGAAGGCACTAAAATGTATAAATCTGATTATGGCTGACAAATCTATTTTGGACAATGGGTAGTGTTGACAGAATTTATCAAATCTTTGGGTCAATACAAGCACAATGTGAGATGATGAAGCTGGCATTCCATAGATTATTGTCTAATCAAATAAGACATCTGAATTCTTACAGTACGTTTTCAACACATGTATTATCCGTCAACAAGGTATCGAGTTACTGAGCTGGCTGAAGTTCAGATTTGCAATCAGAGCCCCATTGCAAAAGGCAATTGTTGCGCTAAGAAGTTCGTAAATCCAATATTTTTAGCAGGCTTACGATAGTCAGGGCACTGCCACTGTTTAGTGTCAGTGGGCAGAGATTCCAAATCTGAACCAGACATGATATATCTGAGTGTCAGATGGGCTATCACGGCCCAGTTCCATGACGCAATTGTTACGCTAAGATGATCTTAACTCCAATAGGCCGCCTCCGTGGTGTAGCGATTAGAGCGTCCGCCCAGAGAGCGGAAGGTCGCTGGTTCGATCCCCGACCGTGTCATACCAAA
>VKKT01001239.1:121094-131181 GCA_008038995.1 Haliotis laevigata
CCAGAGAAATGAACTGCAGTGCCTGATGTCTATAAGTGTAAGGTTGTTCCTTGTGAGTGGTGTCCCCATGATGTGGAGAATCCGGTTCCATGTCCATTGGAGGAGAGTCATAGTTCATCCACCTTGTCGCAGGTTGTGCTGCTGAAATAGTGCCCAGAATATGAAGACAAACATCTCCACTAGAACATTAACATCTTGTGGAACTTGGAACAAAGGTGCCTACACTCTTGATTGTCAAAGCAACATAACTGGTGACCCAGGTTAGATCAGAACCTGAGCACCCTTTGACTGTTTGTAACAGGTGACTAAATTATGTAGAGTGGTCAAGACGTGTGACTTTGCTAAGGATTGTACCAAGATTTCATTGGCTCATTCTTTCGGTCTGGTTTGCCTGACCCTCATTTTTAACATGCCACAGTTAGAGAAGGGATATTGCTCACTGCAGCATAAAACTATCAACACATTGTAGCATTAAAGACATCAAACATGATATAAACTTATAACCAATCAGCACCCTGAATCAGCATTGATATTAAACAAGTAATTTGGGTGTCTTCAAAACTGCTTATATTGCACTACATAGTTTTAATACTCAAACAAATAAATTAACAATAAAGAAATTTTACTTTCATATTAGCCTTGGAATTAGCTACCTATAACAATTATGAAGTCTCAGGACTTGTAAAATGCAACTACCAACAGATTAGTTGATACTTGCATAAGTAACCCTCAACAAAGGTCACATCTTAAAGAGGGGACTCAGCAAGCTTTGCCAACACATGCCAAGTGTGTGTCAACACATTTAGAAGATATACGGTAAATAGTTTTTTGAAATAGCCCCAACTTCTATGTTTGTTAATGAATCCAAGCTTCTAGTCAAGGATATTTCTACATGTACTTACCTCTCTGTACTTGTTTCTGTTGAGTATCTCTCCTCAATGGCTGAGCTAGTCCAATGCTGACTCTCTGAACAGGAGGCTTTACCAGAGAACTTTGAAAGTTTTGACTGAAAGCTGGTCGTCCAAGGAGGGATTTTTTCATTGATGATGACCTGTTTGTCAAGTCAGGCCATCGGCCATTACTGGATGTATGTAGAGGAGGACGGCGTTCATGACATCTTGGGAGCATAGACCTTCCAAGATCTACATAGGTGTGATTTACTCCTGAATCAGGTCTTGGTAACCCATGTATGTTAGGTATGTCCAGGTGGGAATCATAAACACAACCAGGATCCTGATAGCTCTCCCTCATGGATTTTTCTGGAAAGTAACCCCTTTCATGGCTCTCAGAGATCAGTGTGGTGGATGGACGTTGTTGATTTTGATAAACTTCATCATATGGATTACTCTGACAGAACTCATGCAAGAATCTATTCTTTGAGTTCATTTTCTCACGTAAGACTGAACTAAAACTTGGCTTTTTGTTTGCTACTGTTCTGGTACAGCCAGACAGGCTAATTTGGTCTCCATTTACATACATGTCAGCCGATGACTGCATCTTCATTGGCCTGAAGACATCGGGCAGGCTTTGTTGATTGATAACATTAAGCTCTTTGGAAGATCTAGCTGTTAATCTCTGTACATCTGCATCTCCTAATAGATCAAAATCAGGAGTTACAGTTTCTTCTAACTGCCTTGCTTCATTTTCAGTCAAACCTTCAATCTTGGCCAGAACATATTCATTTGGTTTAGTGTAGCCCTGTGAATTTCCAGGGATCTCATTTGTATCTTGGCTGAGAAATAACTGGGTTGGGTATTCATCTACCAGACTGAAATCTGGGTCCCCAGAGAAACCATTTTGTTGAAATATGGGTATAGATTGTGTGGAACAACCATGGGATTTTGGCTGCTTTGGTAGGAAATCCTCAGAGAACCTTGGGATCTGAATCTCTTTCATGCTTTGGTAACCATTCCTTGAACCCTGATGGAGATGGTCAGGTGCCATGGCATCAGGGCAGCTATTGTCAGTTTGCTTATATGGGGCCGAGATTGGCTGTGCTATCAGTTGCAAATCCAGGTTTACTGTGTCATCTGATCTCAAGTGTAATCCAGTGTCACAGTTGATCATTTTGTTAAACATCTGGAAAATGTTCCATTACAAAATGTTAAACTGACCGCAATGATACAGGTATTGTCTTCAGGGATGTTGTGTTTAACATCATGATGATTTAGAACTTCACAGGAAGTAGTGGATCCACCTATCCATATTTCAATTAGCATGACACACACTCAGTCAGAAAGCCATTTCCAACCCTAAATTCAGTTTTTCAAAAAAAAGGTTTTTAACATACTTATTATGTTGTGTTACGTTTTGAACACATTATCAGACTCTTCAGAAGAATATAGCTTTCTCTTTGTATTTCTAGCAGCTTAATGACACACAGTTTAAATATTCTCATTTACCATTGAACACATCATGTAAGCTATTCCATACCAGATGCACTTTTTCTGGGAGTTCAGGAGCTATCTGCCTGAGTTGAGGCAGTGTGCATGAGAGGAGGGAGACCAGGCTTGTCCTGGACAACAACAGCTGGGCACTGAAACACAGACTGGTTAATTAATGGATCTGTATTTGAGGAATTCTCTGAGATAAATCAAAACCAGAAAAATTGTTTGCATAGATAAATACCACTGGTATAATATACTATGAAACTTCAATATTTATTTAAATATTAATCTTTTAATTATGTTAAAGATACAACAGAAAAACCAACATACCTGAAAGAGTTCAAACATTGCAGGCCGGTAAGAAACTTCTCTTCCTGAAACAATGTACAAATTTTTGCGGACATTGTAATGAATTGTCACAAAAGGATGGATGTGTCTTGAGGCAAGGACTTTAAAGTCTACTTATATGAACATACAAACTACACATTTAATACAATTGACTAAACAGAACAATGAGAAAGTACAATTTCAACTTAATGTTTTGTGATTGGCAACACTACCTCAAATTATTATTTCTTTTTTTCATTATAGGATATCTATATAGCACAGATATCCACACAACTAGTTTACGCTTAAGGCACTCAAATTCTGTTATTCGTCTCTTAAATCACACAGTTCACAGAATGATTCAAACTCAAAATATGTACCCAGAAACAAAACAAAAAAGTAAGGCCATGTCCACTAGCTGAGAACTCTTTACAGAGTGGCTGTTAACAGAAAAGGATAGGGTCATGTTGTATTATTGTACTATGATTTCACCGATTTTTGTACTGTTTTCTACAGTTTTCTTTATAATAACATATAATCAGTCAATGACATTATTGTCTACATATATATTTCTAACAATTGACTTCAGTATGTTCAGTACGTTTTGCACATGAGTATAAACATAAAACGTGATACACAAAATACTGAAGGTTTTTGTGGTACCTTACAAGAGATGACTGAATATACTCACCCTTGATGCATCCCCTGAGATCCAGGGCCTTGTCCAGTGTTGTTTAGTCCACACTGTGGACATCTCAACACACTTGTCACAGCATAATCTCACTGCAGCTGCCAGCTGTACCAGGTTGTAGGCTATCAGTACCTGTGAGAAATGCCACTCTGACAATACCTCCATTATGTATCAGCTGTAGATGCAATACATAGACAGCTAAAGTATACGCTCTGTAACTAGTCTCATCTTATAACTGGACGATGGATAAATCACTAGGCCGTTAGAAGTGAGTGAGTGAGCTGGGTTTTACTCCACATTGTACAGTATTCAAGTTATATCACAGCATGTCAGCTTCATATGGGAAGTGATCCACGAGCACATGTATTTGGGCTTTTATAAGTAGTTTTTTATTTATGATATTAACATGTTATACTGATATAAGCTGATGTCACATAATTGAAAGGCTTACTTTGTATGTGATTTGAAACCTGTCAGTGCTGCTATTCAGATTTGCCAGCGCTGCCTCGAGCTTACAGATATTTGCAACAACAGCATTTGGCAGCAGGTAGCTGTGAAACAACAAGCACAAAACCTAGAGTCAAACCACAGGTATTTTCAGTGAAATTCATGCATATTCATAGCACTTCTGGAGGCAAAAGGATTGTTTGGTCCATGAATGTGCATAAATTCCACTACAAATTCATGCAGATTAAAAAAGGTCATGGAGTTGCCCATGCTTCTTGAATTTGCTTATCAGGCAGGATGCCTGTTTAAAACCCCGTAAAGCCAGAGGAATACCCTCATTAGACGTTTGTGACACAAAGCTGAAAATGAGTAAATTTTCCCCTCTGGGCGAGAACAACACTCTTAATTTATATAGTTTACCTTTGATTGTATTTGATGAACAAAAGTTCGATTTCCATTCAGAACAAGAAGACAAAGAGAGAACTAATTTCCTATAAAAATGTTTCTTTGGATCTTTTACAGAGATGAGGGCAGTTAGAGTTCACTTTTCATTTGTTGCTTTCTAATGTGGAGGCACTGTTAAAAAAAACTCTGCATTCCATATGACCAACCTATCCAACCCAGCAGGTTGGATCTGTCACATGTAGGTACAAAGAGGACAGAGTTACCCTTTTGATTTTGAATCTGTTGAGTAGAAGATGACCCAGCAGTATGTGAACTGCAGGCCGAGAACTATCAGCTTCCTGGAGAGGTTCTCCACCTGCCACTCATCAGTGAAGTCCATCAGGGAGTGTAGCACAACACAGTGTCTCTCATCCACGATCACATCCACACAGGGTCTACTGTCACTGTCCGAGTTATCTCTCTCTATGACAGCAATATTGTGTCTGCAGTGGAACAGAAGTGTTAGAAATTAAGGGGGGTCCAAGTGGCCATAATATTTCTGCTATAACTGACAATTCTTTTCATTAATTATAGTAGCATTATAGTTAAGTTGATGTGAGCTCATTCTGTCAAACAGTATATGTTGTCTGTTACTTGTGTTAATCCTGGTGATAACTGTCTTGACTCTGTTGAACTTGAGTTTGCAATTGTCTTGCTTCCTGCTTAATACTAGTTACAACACTCAGCATATTGAATAGTAGTTTTCTAAAAACAAGGGTCAAGAGGTAATCAACATACTACTTGTTTTCAGTATCACGCCTATAATTTAGAAAAATGCTCATACATATACAATCACTGAACCTTGATTCTAAAAGCTGCAGTAAATTCTTCTGACTTGTAAGGTTCACAGAGCCAATCACTGTCACTTTGAGATCAGATTTCTTCATTTGTAAGGACTGTACTTCCTGTGTCTCTAAAAGGCAAAGAGAAACATGATCTTAAATAAACTACAAAGTTCAAACAGTAAGAAAAGACTATTCAGAACCACATCCTTTCAAAAGTAAACAATGGAAAATACTGTATATTTCTTATGCTCCATGATTGTTGTTTAGGTGGCTAATGTAAATGCTGGTAAATGTATTCAATTTCTTTAACTACTTGATTGTTGTTTTGGTGGCTAAAATGATGATAGGTTGGCAACAAGGCTAAAGACCGAACAGTTCCCAGTGAGATCACACATTTTCTGTAGTGTAGAAGAAAAGCCCAATAGAGAACTGATGACTGGACACAACAGAGCTGAAGAACGAATAATGCCAAGTGAGAAGATCAGTTACAGTCGGTCTGCATTAGTATAGAATCAAATTCAATAGTGCAATGGTGACTCAGCTGCAACAAGAATTAACAAGGAGTGGTCTCCAGTGAAAAAAGATCGGTCATTGTGCACATTAGTGTAAAGTCAAACCCTGGACCACCAGCTCACCATCTGTCTTCATGTCCTGCATATCCCCCTTTAAGCCAAGGTAGTTGACACCAATGTCCTGACACTTCCTACAGGCTGATGAGTTACTTTCTGTCTCGAACTCAATCACAAGACCAAACATGTCCCATTTGGTATGCTTGTTTAAAGCAGATTCATTTACGATGACACAGTTATGATTTTCCACTCTGAAACAGCAATATATATGTTTATAATATGGCAGGTAGATTTCCGCCCTTCTGATTGGCCCACTTGGTCACATGACAGCTTTGAKGCWAAGCGATGTCAACCTCGCCAAGTCGCGAGAGGTTGATATAACAATCCAAGCACCTCCCGTGGCTAAACATAGATTTGGTATATTCCAGCTGTGAACTCCGCACTGCATGTGTCACGCTAGATAAGGAAGTGATAGGCATCGCTTCGTCCCTGTGACTGTGTTGGTTTAGAGTTAAGTCCAAACTGTATCAAAATGGCAGACAACACGACACCACGAAGATTCATGACTGTGTCAGTATTCAGTACTTTTGTCATATAATAAAACAATTATTGACTTCAGTTCGGTTGATCCAATGATTTATCGACCTTGGACATGTGATAATCACCTCACCTACGCCTCGGTGAATATCACATGTCCATGGTCAATAAATCATTGGATCAACTTCACTAGAAGTCATTAATTGTATAATATCACAAAAATATGAAGTCACCCATGCAAAATAGGAAGGGAAAAATACTTGTTAATAATGTATACTATTTGATGGTTGTTTAAAGACACACTTAGTAGTATTCCACTGACATGAAAGTGGTCTTTAAATAACTGAGTTTGGACCAGACATCCTGTGTTTAACATCGTGAGCACTGATCAAAGCAATTGGGATACAATGACAATATGATATTACATAAAACAAGTCAGCAAGTCTGCCCACCCGATCCCATTAGTTGGCTCATATCACAAGCATGGATTACTGAAGACCAATTCTACCCCTGATCTTCATGTAAGTTATAATTTGTAGTTCAGGTATTTGGATAAAAGAAGTACATACTTTACATCATTACATATAGTTATGAGTTTTGTTTCATGAAATAGGTGAATATTAACCATAAGCTTGTTTTATATTCTTTAACCAAATCTGCAAAGGTTGATGCAGTGTAATGACTCATGAGTCTGTACCAAAGCTGTTTGAAAGTACTTGCCCAGCCTGTCTTTTGCATCAATTAGCTGAGCGAATTGTACTGATTGAAATAGTCTATTAGATTCATTGGTACATTATCATTATTTACTTACTGTGAGAATGTGTCTTCCTCTAATGTCTTTGTGAAGCATGGGCAAATATCTGCACACACAGAAAGCACCTTCTCTAGGTAACACATGAGGCTGGTAGGATTACGCTTTGTGACAACAAGCACCTGCAAATTGGAGACATAACATGTCTACAACTGCAGAATTATCACCATAATTCAAGGTATAACTGGCCCTCAGGAGAAGATCTCTTCCCCAGCCAACCCTCTACTTCCCCCAGCTAACACACATACACATTTGCACGAACTTTTTCTTCACCATTAGGATTTTCAACAATATTTCAAGAAAAGAATTTTGGTGAATCCTGCCACCCATTGGCCAACATTTACATATTAGTGCATGTACATACACAGTATTTGCTGAGAAACCAAATTTGAATCAATACTAATTTATCCCTCATGATGATTCTGATTCAGTGTCACTGATGACATAGGACAATACGACACACACCCTACGCCCCAAAATGTGAGTTTCTGGCCCCACCACTGTGAAATGATCCCAAGGGCCTTTTATACAAAACACTGGTAACATCACTGATACCACCTCACCTTGTTTCCTTTACCATTTCCTGGGGAACTCTTCACAGACTCCTCAATGTTCTTACAGAGAATGCCCACTTTGGGATGAAGTACATTGTTCTGGTCAAATGAAACCTTGAACTGAAATAACTCCTTCCTGATACTTTCCAAAGAGCCTGCAACTCAGAGAATTGTTACTTTGACATAGATGAACAATGACAAAATGAAATAAACATCTATATCCATAAAATGTGTCATGTATTCACATATATCAAAATATCTATAAGGATTCAATAACAAAGTGTTTGAATGTCCTGAGTTTAAGTTATTCTAATTCAACTGTTTTGTTTAGCTGAATCATAAGACATGTATTTGCTTAAAATGATGGTACTTTACACGATGACCCTGCATGCTCATTTCATTCTGAATACACTCGTCTGTGAGTTTGCAACTACAGTCAAACCCCGTTTACTCAGACTCCGTGTATCCGGAAACCCGCCTTCCAGACGATTTTTGGGTGAAACGAAACTTACCTTCAGTAATTGTTCTCGCTTCATTGGACCCCATGTTTTTTACCTGGACGGAGAATTTTTAAAACCATTTCCATAGATTTCCATTGATAAATGATCCTGTTATCCGGATGGAAAGATCTGTGTGCATGTGGATGTGTATGTTTACCGCATGACTAAGTCTATTCATTGTTAATCTCTCCCAACAGGCGTTTGATGTGAATTGATTAATTACCCATCAAAACACTAGGGATGCGTGTCACTTGTGACAACATCTCATCAGTAACAAAAACATGTTAATTAGGATTAGGATTAACTACATTGTAATTGTACTGTATATAACATTTCGTCAATATGCATTGTCAATACGTTTTGCCTGTTTGATCGAGTTAACCGGACGCCTCGCTATCCGGACGATTTCCAAGTGTAACAAAAACTTCCAGATAAACGGGGTTCAACTGTAGTCCAAAGTCAAGAAAAAGATATTCTGTTCCAGCATGATTCAGACTAAGTCATATATTATGATTTCTCAAACTTACATTTACACAGTTAAGTTTTAAGATTTTAAAAACATGACGACGTAAGAGAGTATACAACACAAGCATGTTGACTTCATCTTGTCTGAACTCTACCTCCAAGAGTTGAGTGGTACTTCTCATGTACAGCACTAAGGTGGCTTATGGCAGACTCAAGGCAGCAGTGAATCAGGAGGTCTACAGCTCCAACAACAGCATAGACAACCACAGCAGACTTGTACACATCACCACTGTCTGAAAATACAATATGCCCATGTACAAGGAGACCAAATCTTTTCTCAAGGCGAGGGACCTTGCTTCACAGAACCTCCTTCCATTCACCTTACCTCTAAACTGTTGGATGTAAATGTCAAGTTTCAGTGGTAAGGATTTGGTCACACACAATGAAAAACAGTTGTAAAAGTCTTCGTTGTAATCGGAACAGGATTAATTATGGACACAACTATTCAGTGTAAACATTGCTTTATCAAGCAAGTCTTTGAGGTAAAAATACTTGCAACTGTACAAAACATTGTCTGAAAGAAAAATAGAAGTTACATCCATGTCCTAATCTGGTCTTCATTGATACTTGTTCCAAATGCTACATAAAGGTAGAGATTAAATAAGACTTACAGTACTGTGCTAATTGTAGTATGAAGAGGTCTTTCTTGGTAGGAAGGTTTTAAAGACTTGCATGATGCCTGATAGTGTCCAGATATTGTACTGGTTTGTTTCATGTGAACATAACATTTATATATCTTTGTCTTCCATGTAAACGCTATATTGAGATACCTGTTGGTTTTATGTGTCTCTTGTTTTCTGAAATACTTCATGAATTACATTTGAGAAATTTCAGGAGATAACAATCTTACATGCCAGATTTGATTTACACAGGTCATCATCTAACTTCTTTGAGAGGCAGTTTAGAACTTGTAAAGTTGAAGGAAAACCAAGTTCTATGGATAGTCAACTTCTTTACTGTAATGAGTGTGAGGTCATCATCTGTAAATAATGACACTATCTCAAATAAGATCAGGGTCTACCTGCAGTGTTGCCACCCCTCATAGCTTATAATATTCCTGKAGTGTTTTATTTGATGATAAAAAACTCTCCCTCATGGTTTATTTCTAAATACCTGTCTGTCTATCTTGCTGTTCCTTCTCCTTCTCCTTCACCAGGAAGCGAGTCAAGTCTAGTTTGAGACTCAACATGGAGGCATGGTGGGGAATCTCGCCTGCCTGCTTCAACACATCCATATATGGGCGAGCAAAGGAATGCAAAGCATGTAACACCTGCATGTGTGGTCCTGAAACATACACCGATCAGGTAGACAAATAGACGGGCTGTGAACCAACTGCTGGTGGATGAAACTGTGTTAGCGAGGATTCAAATATCAGGATGATGTTGGTTCCTGGTGTTTGTATTCTCATAACACAAGAGACTAGGTCCTTCTTCAACAAAGAGGTTATCTTGTATATTTATATGTACCACAAATGCAACAATTATGTACCCATCAAAAAGAAATAAAGTGA
>VKKT01001240.1:85944-96927 GCA_008038995.1 Haliotis laevigata
CTGACTTGGTTGACACATGTCATCGTATCCCAGTTGCAAGGACTGATGCTCATGCTGTTGATCACTGGATTGTCTGATCCAGTCTCGATTATTTACAGACTGATGCCACACAGCTGGAATATTGCTGAGTGTGAAATAAAACTAAACTGACTCACTCAATACATGGACTGGTGATGTTTAATGGTATTCGTGAAAACTATTCGTATATCCATTTCCCTGTATTTTGATATGCATCAAATTCAGCTCATAGTGAACTAAATCTGTCTCACAGACCCTGAACCACATTATTTTCCCTTCCGCCCAGGACTTTTTGCAATGTGAAAGCCCTAAATGAAGCAAGTCTAGATTTCCTCCGTTTCTGAATCTCCATTCTCACAGGGACTCCTTTTCAATTTAAAAGGACTTGTTTCTTTTTATCAAACTTATACATATATTCAGAGACTGTAAGTAGATTCAAAGCAGCATTAATGTCTACCCTAATCATTAACTGGAAAAATATATTTTAATTGCTTGGCTTTATCTTTCAAAGGAAATAGTTTACAAATACTGAACTGCTCATAGTTTCAAACAAAAATCCCAACCCTCCTGTTCTCAAAATATCATAATACGAAGAATACAAAGTATCGTTATATACAGTAGTCTTAAACTGAAATAGTACTGGGCCTAGATTTTCAAAGCTCTCTTAGCGCTAAGATAGTCGTAAGTTGATGTTAATGTATGGCACTTACAACTAACTTAGCGCTAAGAGAGCTTAAAAAATCTAGGCCCTGGAACCCCCAGTCAAGACAACACTTACAAGAAGATATTTTTCTTTGTCAAAGTTCTCCTTTTAATCATGGATGGTTCTATTCATTATTGTTGTTTACGGTGGCCAAAGTTGTTTTAAAGTATGATTTTTGTTTTGGAGGAAAAAACAAATTAAGTTGAACAGTCATAGATCACAATGAACAATCAAAATGCATGGCACTTTGTCAATAAATGTTTACATCACACAGCAAGTAGAGACAAAAGGTATCTGCCAGTTCCTGGTTGATGGAGAAATAGCCCCGGGCATTGACAGCATGGAGTTAACTCTCGAGCTGACATTACTGCAGGGTGTCAGCTCATTCCCAACCCCTTTAAATATAAGAAAAAGATGAAAACATCATCTCGGGAAACCTACACATCCTCTTTGACCTAGACAAACACAATGTTTTCTTGCACGTATTCATTTAGGTGTCCTACTTACGACATAAAGACGGCACAGAAACTTGCCAGGGACACAGAGACAAGAAATATGAAACGGAAAGTGGCAAGGAATGTGAAGGAGGTTGGTTGTTCCTCTTCCGCACACACATCCCTGTTCTCAACCATCACACTTTTCCCCAAACACAGATAATAATAATAATAATAATAATAATAATCATACTACTGACATGTGAGTGAGTGAGTTTAGTTTTACGCCACTCAGCAATATTCCAGCTTCATGGTGGCGGTCTGTAAATAATCAAGTCTGGACCAGACAATCCAGTGCTCAACAGCATGAGCATCGATCTGCGCAACTGGGAACTGATGACATGTGTCAACCAAGTCAATGATCCCGTTAGTCTCCTCTTACGACAAACATGGGTTACTGAAGATCAATATTCTAACCCGGGCCTTCACGGGTATTACTGACATGTACCACAACGAATAATGTCTCTATTGAATGATCTCAATTTGGATCCCAACCCTTCACATAAACACAAGCCAATTAATCCTTTTTTTCAATGATACAAAAATATTCCAAAACTGTTGCCCACGTTTTTCACAAAATTAAGAGAAACCCCCATGAACATCAAACTTAACTTTTCAGTTTTGACATGAAACTTAGCTGCACAAACGGTTTCAAATATGTATCGTCTCTCAGTTGAATCATGGAAGAAACTTCAACAAAACATTTGAATCAACATGGTCTTGTCAACAAGTCAAGTTTTCAGTTTCGTAAGCAACAGCCAAGCAATAGCCAAGCCTTCACCTGTGACATAATCGTGCCTAGGAAGTGAAAATTATCACTAACATTTGACTCCATCCCACTTCCTGTTATTATTACTCAGAAGCAGGATATAAACATTTTAACTTCTGACGAGCAAATCTCTCAACACGTCTAACAGCTTTCTATCTAAGCAGACATGCTCAGAGCTAATTATGGCAAGCTTGGCAGAAAGTTGAGAGTTGCCATTTGGGAGTAATGTCACAGACTGTTAGGCCATAATATCTTAATTTTTAGATTTTCATGCATGACTGTTTTAATTCACCCCATGTCATTTTACTGTTCCGTAAATAGCAGAAAACCAAACAAATGACTGTATGGAGAAATTTGTACACCATTGCTTGTCCAGAGTTATCTACCCCTTTTTGAAGGTAATCTTCAGGTGAGCTGGTATTTCCAGTTTGTGCCAGTGTCCTCATAGATAATTATTATTTGAGCCAGTGAGACAAAAATATTATTTTGATCTGGATTGTTAATAAAGGCATACTGTCATATCTCCAACTTTGGAGATAATTTAACCAGAAAATTCAACGATGTTGCAAGAAGGCCCTTTGTAGTGTTTGCCATTAAGCCAAAACTTGTAAAAATACCCCCTACTGTACTTAGCTTGGACATGAGAATGACTCAAGGACTGTATGTCAGTCAATTGACATATGGTGACCATTCTACCTTGAAATGCATTGTCAAGATGCTCGTGGGATGAAGCCATGTAATGAAGCCCCGGTCAGCAGGTTTCAATAGTGTCTATTCTTCTTTGAACAAAGACCAAACTGGTCAGGCCTCAAGTCTGGTATTAGAGGAACAACAATGGCATCCTTTTGTACCAATCACACAACTCTTAAAGGGGTTCATCTGGCTGAATGTTCCTGTCCAGCGTACAGAAGCCCAGCCTGTCAGCTGGATTAGAGTCCAGTGAATCTGGACTTTGATTCCTGGTAACCAGTCATCTCCAGATTGACCTACATGGTATTGGTGAAGGTTTGGAGTGATTTGTTTGTTGTTAAACAGTAAGGAATGTTCCTGAATAGCTCAACATTTATGACATTCTCTCTGTTTATTTCCCCAAAATGGTGTTTTACGACAAAATAGAAGACTGTCGAGCAGTGTAATTGTTAACAGAAAACTTGCAGCTAGTGCTTCTTAAATGCCATTTACATTTATGTTATATTTATGTTTTGATGATAATCGATTACTCTTAAAATAGTTGGATTGGTTCTCGTCGATGTCTATACTTTTGCAAGGCCATTCTTAGCTCGCTTTTAACCTTTCATAAAACAATTACAAAGGCAAGCGAAATTTAAAGACATTTTCATTTTTGTGGCC
The DNA here is from genome assembly GCA_008038995.1 of Haliotis laevigata. NCBI lineage: Eukaryota > Metazoa > Mollusca > Gastropoda > Lepetellida > Haliotidae > Haliotis > Haliotis laevigata. The sequence goes on from VKKT01001240.1 coordinate 89,279, forward strand.
CAGCTACCACAAGTAACTAGTTGGCAAATAAGACTCTGTTAAATGTTAATGAAACCTATGAGCATGTTTACCATGAAAGACCTCTGAGTAGCATACAATGATCCTAAATTACCCACAAAGGATCATAATGAAGGCAAACCAAAATCAGTAGATCCTGGAAGGCAAAGGGGCATAACTCCACACACGTGACAAGAGAACCACCCGTCCCTATTCTATCAAAGCCATGACCAGAAACTATAAGCATCATCTTAACCCAAGAGAGTCATCCTCCTCACATTTTTTCTATAACTCCTACTCCATCAATGAATAGGAGGCCTGAATCTTTGGGCCTACTTTAATTATTTGTGTACCTAAGGATTTTCTGCCTCAATTCTTCAGGTATCCCTAGGGTCCTCATCATATTTCACACTGGCCAAATATAAGGGGCCACCAAGCCTTGACATTCCTGGGCTATAACAATAGCATGCAGCACACTGGTGTCCTATCACAAGCCGGCTGGATCATGTTTCTACCCAGGCATCAGCTTTCCTTGTCAAGTCGCCATCTATTGTCATACACAGGTTCACGGAGTTTATAAACGAATGACCAATATAATAAGAATTTATCTTTCGTGTTTTTTAAACTTAAAGTTCAAACTGTTTCACTGGATCACTCATTTTTCTTTTAAAGGCATCTGTCTTCAGGCACACCCTCTGTAGGTTGGTTGGTTTGCTTTGATGTTTAACGCTGCACTCAGCAATATTCCAGCTATATGGCAGCCCTCTGTTGTCTGTGAATGTCTTGGCATCAGTTAGTTGAGTGACGGAATAAGTGTGTCATGTAGTATCGGCATAGGACCATAGGAACTACAAACATGTCAAGAGATATTATCATGTTGCGGCTTTGGAAAACCCTCAACATGTACTGAAACCACAAAATTGTTACTTTCTTGTATCAGTGGTGGTCCGATTAATTGAAATAATTGAAGATTGGTTGCTGTGACTAAAGGACCAAGCATTCGATCATGCTTTCTCATAATCTAACACAAACACTTGTTTGCATTAAAAATATTTTTCACAAGGTTTGCTTTGTCTGTTACATTTCATAAGGGCTACCATCTCGTTCCAAGTCATGATTGAATTTATCTTAAAGACTTAAAGGAATTTTATGTTCCTAACATACTAGTCATCATTTAAAGATGTGAAGTTTGCAAAAATGCATTTTGTGCAATTTGGAAAAAACCCAAAACAACTATGTTTTTTCTTTAATTTTTGTGCATTAACAAACATAGCCGGAAAATTTGATAAATGACGCAAATCAATTATTTTCGATGACTGATCGCTTGTTATGAACCAATTATGAGATTTTAACCAATTCCCAACACTATTTTGTATGACAATAAAGTCGTAAAATTCTGTCATTTGAAAACAAATTAGGCTCCTGTACATTTCCATGATCCTGTAAAGTAAATTTAATTTGAAGCAAACATAAACAAAAAATTAAGCAAATGTAAAGTTGTAGTCTCCAACACCTTGTCTGTTAAAATACCTATTGTATGTAGCTCTGCTCTTCTTGATCATGAAATACACTCCTGTTTATTTCCATATTTTTTTTAAATCTGTTTGATATGCTCTTGTCATGCTATGTATTTTCAATTTCACACTGGGTGCCTTTGAAAGCACAGTCACCGTTGCTTGCACTGTAAAGACGTGGGTGCACGATGCTGCGCTCCTAACTGTAATGTAATGCTGATGTAAGCAGTGATTAAATCAGTTATCCCAGTGTGACAAACTATTACACAAAGGTTGGATAACAGCAGGAAATATAACCAGCTGAGGGTGGTGATATGGACATGATATTAACATCATATTCACATGATACATAGACATACTACACAGAACTGAAACATCTTAATGGACATGATATTAACATGAAACATAGACATAATACTGACAGTTATACACCCATATTGGCTATATATTAGCATGATACATAAACATAATTCTGACAGTTATACACCCATATTGGCATGATATTAGCATGATATTAACATGATACATAAACATACTATTGACGGTTATACACCCAAATTGACATGATATTACCATGACATTTGCATGATACATTAACATAATACTGACAATTATAAACCTCAATTCACATGATATTAACATGAAACATAAACATAATTCTGACAGTTATACACCCATATTGGCATGATATTAGCAAGGTATTAACATGAGACATAAACATATTACTGACGGTTATACACCCAAATTGACATATTGCCATGACATTCGCATGATACATAAACATAATACTGACAGTTATAAAGCCCAATTGGCATGAAATTAACATGATATTAACATGTAGCATAGACATATGATAATACAGACAGTTATACACATCAATTGACATGTTATTAGCATGATATTTGCATGATACATAAAACATAATACTGACAGTTATCAACCCCAATTGACTTGAAATTTAAATGATACATAGACACGTTACTGACGACTATACATCCCAGTGGACATGATATTGACATGAATTTGAAGATGAATTTCACTTCCTTCTGTTATGTGCTCATTATAAGACATGAAGAGGACTGTTTGTACCACCATACTATTAAAACAATCCATTCCGTGATAAATTTGTCTCATTAATGTCAACAACAAATTGTGACAGATATGTCAACCCATCATGTGTATTTCTTACTGGAATACACGAGTTTTGCTCTGTTAAGTATGTTACTTTTCCGTTTTTTATGATGTAAAAGGGAGAAAACTCCAGTTTTGTTGTGCATTGTGAGTTTGGCGCCATGTAACACTCACTCCGAATAAAGAAGAATGTGTAACTCCCCAAAACAGGTTTATGTGTTCACAAATGATACAGCAACAACACAGCTGTCACAATATTCTGTTCTTTTAAAGAAGATATCATTGTTCCTAAAAGGAAATGTTTCATGTTAAGTAGTGAGTGAGTGAGGATGGTTTTACGCCGCTTTTAGCAATATTCCAGCCACATCTCAGCGAGGGACACGAGAAATTGGCTTCACACATTGTACACAAATGGGGAATCGAACTCGGATCTTCGGCGTGATGAGAGAACGCTTTAACAACTAGGCTACCCCTCCGCCCCTCATGTTAAGTAGTTTTGCATTGTATATCAATATATCTTGCGCACTGTAAGATGATTTTTGAAACTTATCACTATGGGCCATGAGGCCACAAATGCAAACCTTGTCATTTGCCACTTGATATTGACATGACATAGATGAAATGCCTACTGACAGTAATACACACCAAATGAACGACTGAGTGAGTTGGGATATCTGCTTTGTACAATACATCAGTTATATCACAGGCTGTCAGCTTGGCATGACAGGAATGTAGATCTGAATCATACATCGGGTTAGTGGAACCCCGAGCACATATACGGTGCTGAGTAACCTGGAAACATGATCGGGGGGAATGAGGAACTGGAACCCAGGATCATCGGTTTCGGTGACAAAGGGATGAAAATTGCAGAGATTGGGACAACAGGGTGACCGGTGCCTCTTCACATCAATGGACATGATAGTAACATGAAATAAATGTAATGCCTTCTGAGACACCAAAATATGATAGAGCTATAATGACTCCAGGCACTGACAGTAATCAACGGGCATGATTTAGACGCAATGCCCAATGACACTGAAAGAAATACCGACATGGCATGTCATCCATCCCTCCATACTATTGGCAACAATATACACCAATGGACATCCATTCATCCATCCATCCATCCACTCACTAATGGACAAAACATCCAACCATCCATCCAGTTGGCAACAATATACACCAATGGACATCCATCCATCAACTCACTACTAAACAAAACATCCATCCATCCATCCTATTGGCAACAATAGACACCAATGGACATCCATCCATCCACTCACTAATGGACAAAACATCCATCTATCCATCCTATTGGCAACAAAATACACCAATGGGCATCCATCCACTCACTACTGGACAAAACATCCATCCATCCATCCTATTGGCAACAATATACACCAATGGACATCCATCCATCCACTCACTAATGGACAAAACATCCATCCATCCATCCTATTGGCAACAATATACACCAATGGACAGCCATCCATCCATCCTATTGGCAACAATATACACCAATGGACATCCATCCCTCCTATTGGCAACAATACACCAATGGACATCCATCCATCCATCCATCCTATTGGCAACAATATACACCAATGGACAGCCATCCCTCCTATTGGCAACAATATACACCAATGGGCATCAATCCATCCTATTGGCAACAATATACACCAATGGACAGCCATCCATCCATCCATCCATCCACCCACTACTGGACAAAACAAACATCCATCCATCCATCCTATTGGCAACAATATACACCAATGGACAGCCATCCCTACATCCCATTGGCAACAATATACACCAATAGACATCAATCCATCCTATTGGCAACAATATACACCAATGGACATCCATACCTCCTATTGGCAACAATATACACCAATGGACAGCCATCCATCCATCCATCCTATTGGCAACAATATACACTAATGGACAGCCAGCCATCCATCCATCCTATTGGCAACAATATACACTAATGGACAGCCATCCATCCATCCATCCTATTGGCAACAATATACACCAATGGACATCCATCCATCCTATTGGCAACAATATAGACCAATAGTCATCCATCCATCCATCCTATTGGCAACAATATACACCAATGGACATCCATCCATCCTATTGGCAACAATATACACCAATAGACATCCATCCATCCATCCATCCTATTGGCAACAATATACACCAATGGACATCCATCCATCCATCCTATTGGCAACAATATACACCAATAGAATTCCATCCATCCATCCTATTGGCAACAATATACACCAATGGACATCCATCCATCCACATATCCATCCATCCATACTATTGGCAACAATATACACCAATCAATATGGTATATATATACAATACCTACTGACACGGATAGCAATACACATCAGTCATGACTGACAAGTCCAACTTGTGCATCATAACGATATACATTACATATTATCAACAGATCTGATGATTCATACACTTTAGAAACACACATCTTCATATATCATTAAATTCACATTTAATATCCCAGTATATTCTTATTCTAGCATATTACTTTTGTGTTACAAATATTCCTAATATGCCGTTCCTTGAACCACTTCATTATCATATTATCTTCCCCCCTACACTAACACAGACCTATAGGACACTGACCTTAGGAAGCCAAATGGTTAATTAATAATTTGAACCCAAGCAAGTTCATTACGCCTGCTATGTTAATGCCCCATGACTCACATCCTCTATGTAGGTCATCCCTACATTAGATATACAGATATATATATGTCAATACACAGCCATAGAATTCAGATCAGTATTAACATATATACAGTCTGTTGTGGGGAGGGGGGATAAGGAGACGGGACTCGGAGTGAGTGAGTGAGTGCGTGAGTATGGTTTTACGTTGCATTTAGCAAAAGTCCAGCAATATCAGGCCTGCGGACACCAGAAATGGGCTTCATACCTACCCATGAGGGGAATCGAACCCAGGTCTTCGGCGTGACGAGCCAACGCTTTAACCATTAGGCTATCCCAACGCCCCAAGTAAAGACAAGACTGACTGAGTTTGGTTTTACGCCGCTTTTAGCAATATTCCAGCAACTTCACGGCGGGGGGGACACCTGAAATGGGCTTCACACATTGTACCCATATGGGGATTCGAACCCGGGGCTTCGGCGTGACGAGCCAACGCTTTAACCATAAGGCTACCCCACCGCCCCAAGTAAAGACAAGAACTGCATTAGGGGAGAAAGATGGTGCAATAGGTAAGTCAGTGGGGAAAGGCTGGGATAGGGTGTGAGGAGACCGGAATTCATTGAGTGACTTGTATTTTTCTAAATCATATGTGTTAATACTATGTACAGGCTTAATAAGTATCAACGAAACCCTTCAAAGTAAAAATAAGACTTGCATTAGCTTCTATGGAACTGTTTTCAGTTTATATCATTATTTCTAGATTATGAAAATAAGAACAGGTTGTTGACATTCTGACTGCTTATCTAGACTTGAATATTATACAGATAGTATTACCATACATCCATACACTCATTTAGTCCAGACTTAAAGGTCACATGCAACGTAAAATACAACTTTTGGTTCCCAATTGCGCAGATCGATGCTCATGCTGTTGATCACTGAATTCTGTAGTTTTATGCTGATGTCAGCAATAATCCAATTATATCACAGTTGAAGGTAGATAATTAAATCTGAATTTGACAAACCAACAATTGATATCATGACCAATTTTGCATGACATGCAATTCACAACATCCCCGAGCCGGACCACTGGATCTAGTTCAATCACATCTAACATGTCACAGTACTTATAGTCCATTTGACTTCATTTGTGACCGATGAATTGCTCACTAACAAAAAATCTAATAAGTGCAACAAAATGAAACTTTGCACAGTCACTTGAAATAGACGGACCAACTCTGATGAATTGTCTCATAAATAAAAAATGTTGTTTAACAAACGATCATTATTTTGTTGTCACGTTTCGCTATTTCTTATAACCACTTCCTGGTAGAACAGCCAGGTAATCAACAAGCCTGTGCAGTGAAATTTCAAAATTGACAAGCTTTATAGATAACAACTTCTTTATTATGAGAGTGCGACGTTTTGATACAGATTCTTGTACAGTTTGTACTTCCCAGCTTCTAAAATGCCACTCAAAGAAGTGAAATTTCAATTTCACACGTACAACTCGCACACCTGGCTGTTCTACCAGCAAGTGGTCCTCCCTCGTAAGAAAAAGCAAATAGTGACAACAAAATAATGATCGTTTGTAAAACAACTTTTCTATTCGGGTGTCCAAAATTATGAGACAAATCATCAGAGTTGGTCTGTCGATTTCATGTGACTGTGCAAAGTTGATTTTGTTGCATTTATTAGATTTTGTGTTAGTGAGCAATTCATCGGTCTCAAATGAAGTCAAACGGACTACAGGACCCATGAAGGTCCTGGCGAGAATCAGTTTCCAGAGACCCATGCAAACAAACATAGAACTTGGGACTGTTCCAGACTCTAAATAGGAGTGGCAGACACCCTTCATCATATTTATTGCCTACATACAAGGATATGTAAACATTATCATCAAATTCAAAATTAAGCATGACAGAGTCAAAAGGACCTTGTCATAACCATAAAATTAAAAGTCTAAAATTTGGGGTCAAAAGTTTAAAATTCCACAGACGTTTAAGTTTCCAGGTTCTTTGAACTCCTTTATTTTTTAAACAATGAAACATGTATACTCACAAAATAAGGATAATATTTTGCTACTGCCTATATTTCCCATTTCTTGTTTTCTGGGCGATTTATTTGGGGACAAATCAGTGTATATACTGATTCTCTGACATGCCTAATCAAAAAGTTGCAAAGGTTTAATGATAAACAAAAATTGTTAGAATGCAAAACTATTTTATACTTTTCTTTCATTTGTTAAGCTTCATTTTCGTTACATCACAAATCTACCCTTCTGTGGGCGGTGGGGTAGCCTAGTGGTTAAAGCGT
>VKKT01001240.1:113093-131303 GCA_008038995.1 Haliotis laevigata
TGGCACTAACGTCATTTGCACGACGAATGGATGGGCTTGAGTGGGTTTTGCTAACGTTTTTCGAAAGATAAGGATCCCATTTCGGATACATAGATGTATCATCAGAGAAAAATTATTCATTATTTTGCTAATTACATTTTGTGAAGTTTCTTTTTTGACTCAGTATATATGGCACGTTTTGTAGATACAGTGCACTCTGTCTAATTCGGACCAGTTGTGTACATGCAATTGTTCACCACCTTGCAAATACTTTTTTAAGAAGAGAATGTTCTTTATACGATCCATTGCACATCTCCACCATAAGGAATGGGCAACCGAGGTTATGAAGACAAATATGCTACAACGTAATTACAAATGAAGGAAGAAGCGATGATAAATACTGCGTTGAAGAGTGATGAATAGATGGGAGGCTCGACCCACTTAACGCTGGGGCCACGTTTGGCGACACGCCAAGCCAGGAGTCACGACTCGTATGTATAAGCTGAAGAATGTAGACAATGTTTACTCACATAATATGTACATATTCAGCGATATAGTGTGTCCGTTTACTGTGGTCACGCTCGGTTGAGTTTTATTGTCGTTATGGTACTGCTCTGAAATGTTATCTTTGTTTTAAGTGATTACCATAATGTTTGCATGTGGTTTTAGAAGTATATCTTTTATGCCGTTAAGAATGAGTTCTACATAAGTAGCGAGTTTAGCAGTGCAACTGCCATTGCAAAAGACGGGCTAACATTCGTGGGTCGTAATGGTGAGTGGTTTAAGTTTAACATCGCATTGGCCTTTATTCAGCTATTATTTTAGCCATAGTGACGGGGCTGTTAATCATGGAAGATTATTACTGACTGACTGAGTTTGGTTTTACGCCGCTTTTAGCTTTTATTCCAGCAACATCACGGCAGGGGACACCAGAAATGGTGCTTCACACAAAGTAAACCTGTGGGGATTCGAACCCGGGTCTTCGGCGTGACGAGCCAACGCTTTAACCACTAGGCTACCCCACCGCACCTATGGAAGATTATTAAGTAACTGTGGTAAAAGTACTTTTGATAAGCATTATAGTATACAATACTAAGCTGATAGTGAATCGATTCCCGAAGATCGTTGTTGATTTCAGTCACTGGTTTCTCTGGTCCAAATTCAATGTTTTAGAGATTACCTGGCAACAGCTGGAATATTGCTCAGTGCGGCGTTTCATAATATTCTCTTACTCAAGCATTGTATCCTGCAACAACGGACGTTTTGTTCATAGTGAGTGAGTGAGTTTAGTTTTAAGCCGCTTTTAGCAATATTCCAATATATTGCTATAGCAATATCATGGCGGGGGACACCAGAAATGGGTTTCGTACATTGTACCTATGTGGGGGATTGAACCCGGATCTTCTTTGTGACGATCGAACGCTTTAACCACTTGCTTGTCGTAAGAGGCGACTAACGGGATCAGGTGGTCAGGCTCTCTGACTTGGTTGACACATGTCATCGTATCCCAATTGCGTAGAACGATGCTCATGCTGTTGATCATTGGATTATCTGGTAAAAACTTGATCCATATAGCTGGAATATTGCTGATTGCGGCGTAAAACTAAACTGACTGACTGACTGACTCAATTGTTTCAAAAGTGTAAATGGCTTTGTAGGTGAGTGATGGGGTTGAGTTTTACTTTTTAACAATATCCCAGCAACGGGGGCACCAGAAATGGGTTTTGTCTACAGTACACACGTTGGGAATCGAAATCTTTAACCGATTGAACGCTTTCACCACTTGACTGTGCCCCACCGCTATGAGCGCTGAGACAATGTTACTGCATGCTAGCTGTATCGTCCGATCTGATGATGGGAATACCGCCTCTGACCTAGGATCCAGGCCACCGAGTGATGGTTTCCTGAACTTGGGGAAATACAAGTTAGAAACACACCCTTCTGGATGTTATCTTAAGCACGGAATGTAGACAGTTTCGAATTGTTATAAGTGCATTCTTAGATAAGTCCGGTTGAAGCAGTGTGAAGTCCATTTCTAGTTTTCCCCGTAGTTATATTGCTGTAATATTGTTAAAAAGTGACGTTGAAACTCACTCACTCACTCTGATATGTCCACAGGGTCCCATGCTTAGCTTTCGAGATAAGAACTTTAAGATTACATTTCTACTTACATTTAACGACCGGGGGTGGTGGGGTAGCCTAGTGGTTAAAGCATTCGCTCGTCACGCCGAAGACCCGGGTTCGATTCCCCACATGGGTACAATGTGTAAAGCCCATTTCTGGTGGCCCCCCGCCGTGATATTGCTGGAATATTGCTAAAAGCGGCGTAAAACCCAACTCACTCACTCACTCATTTAACGACCATGTTAATCGGTTTAATACATGGGTACTCACAAAAAGTGTTAGAAGTAGGCAATAAAATCCTAAACTGTCATATTTCTAGTAATGGATCTGTAGGCGATGGCACATAGCCACCCATGCGGTTTGAAACTCTCCGTTAAGGTTAACACCTAGTCGGTTTGATTTCATTTGAGACCAATAAATTGCTCACTAACTCACAATCTAATACTCGTAATTGCAACAAAACCAAATTTTGCACAGTCACGTGAAATCGACAGACAGGTGTGCGAGTTGCACGTGTGAAATTGAAACGTCACCACACACGCTTGTTGATTACCTGGCTGTTCTACCAGTAAGTGGTCCCCCCTCGTACATGAGCTTACAAAACCTTAGTGCTGTATACATACTCTCGTTCCGTGGGACAGGGTACTGATCACGAAGTTTCTTTTTGGTAAATCGCAGAACACGCACAACGGTGTATGAGAGGCCAAACCACAAACTATAAACATGCAACATTCAGTATTTCACGGCTCGTCAGATTGATGTTGAAGGCCTTAAATGATGTAGGTCTTTAAGTCGTTTACCACTTTGATTAGACCGAATCTTGGAACCACGATATTAGGTTTGTGATAAGCGAACAATTTTACCGCAAGGCTAACCCACCGTCTACATAGTCAGAGTGAATATGTTTTTAGAACTTGTTCCAAGACAGCTGATGTCCACACGAAACATGTTGTAATGATCAATCTCTGGCCATAATATCCAAGTCCAATTAAAAGATCAGATTATGTTCACCAAGGGCCAGTCTTTCAAACAAACCCTGAACGAAATATATCCAAGAAAGCCCATGCAAGTGTAGAAAATGTGACAAGTCTAGATTTCTGAAAATGGGCTCCTTTTCATAATATACTACAAACAAAAAATATGGGAACACCCTAAAATTTGATAGTCGTATATAAACTGAAACGTGGTGAGGTCATTTATACTGTAAGGCGAATGCAGCGTTTTGTGTGCTTAATGCAGTGAAGCAACTGATTAATGAAATGAAACATTGTTAAAAACAGCGAAAAACATGGATGCTGAAACACACCAGCACCATGTTTGATTCAAACGCCCAAACACAACAGCCTAGTGCAGGTGGAAGACAGATTTCCCATGCAGCTTGTGGCAACTGGGCACAGGCAGTTGTGAATCGGTTCCGAAGGGTTTGGACCATAACATATTGGTCATCTGCCCTTGATGCTATTCTGGGTATTCCAGAGCAAGGTCTGTCCTTTACTCTACCAGTGGCCTGGAACCTGCCCCTCAGTCTGTGAATGACAGAGGGAGACACCTGAAGACGGAGAGCAACACTTCACCATCCTGTAACCATACAATGATCCTGCTTCTGTTGCGGGCGCTTAACAGTCTGCACTGTGGCATGGTGAAGAAGATGTGAGACTTCAATACTGTCTGTAGCTTCTTTTAAAGGAAACGTTGCCACAAGCAGCATAGGAAGTCTGGGAAATTTTTTTCTGTAAAATATGTTCATTTCAAAACAGATTAGGTGATCTAACCAAGGGCCTGTTCGTGGTGCTACATTATTGTCACACTGGTCAATAGATCAGATTTACATTCTACCTGAGGAATATACAACCCAAACTGCCAGTAAAACCACTCAAAGATTAATAGTCTCATTCTACCGGGTACCCATAAACTACTGACTGAAAACAGAGGCATATTTCGGACAAAGTCCGATTGAGGAAACGGTGGGGTAGCCCTGTAGTTAAAGCGTTCGTTCGTCCCGCCGAAGACCAAGGGTCGATTCTCCATATGGGTACAACGTGTGAAGCCCATTTCTGGTGTCCCCCGCCGTGATATTGTTGGAATATTGCTAAAAGCGGCGTAAAACTAAACTCACTCACTCTCTGGGGGGGGACCACCACATGTGCTCAAAGAGGTTCTTGAAGCTCTCACGAGACTGCCCAGCGCTCTCACCCATCCAACTACTCTCCGCCACCAAAATAGCGGAGCTTGATTCGGGACATGTTTGCTGTACATGGGAACGCAACCCACGCGGGAAATTGCTGAAAAGCATGCACGTATGACACAATCACGTCACTCTGACACTGTCAGTTCCCATAAACAATGAAATCGCGAAAAATAATTTCAATCAAGTTTCATTATTCGAGTTCCTCGTCTTTCTAATTCGTTTTCAAAATTTCGTTTGAAATCCTGCCAGAATAAGTTTATATGGTTCAGAACCCCCTGTAATGCCTCTAGTTGAAAGCGTGCGGGCATCACTTAATTCAATGATTATATACACGCGCACTTTGCCTGGTACCAGATCAATAAATCTTGTGCGTGCTGGTGGAAAAGACACGAGACTAGCAACAATTACTGTGATGAAGTCTTTCCAGATGTTTTGTAGACTTGCTATAGCTGTCAGGTTTATTAAATATATATTGTGAAAAACAACATAATCCTGATTGTAAGTCAGCGACAATGAAAGCAAGATTAATTGCACCGTGAATCCTGGGAGATACATGCAACACATTATAATAGGGGGAAATCTTTTGACTATAACAATTTATTCACAATCTTTGAAATTGTGTATTTTGGGCGGCATTTCAGCTATATTTCAGCTTATAAACGAATGTCGATGAGGTTCTAAATTTGGTGAAATCCGGGATGACAAAGTTACCTGCTGAGAATAATGCCATATTCATTCCGTTTTATCATTCTAAAGCACCACTTGCTCACTTTATCATTCCGTTATAGGCATAAAACATTATTCACTCACTCGATATTTCGGCTTAAACTTATCACTCCCTCTATCGATGCTCATCATGTTGATCACTGGATTGTCTGGTCCAGACTCGATTATTTACAGACCGCCGCCATAAAGCTGGAATATTGCTGAGTGCGGCGTAAAACTAAACTCACTCACTCACTATCACTCCCTCTGCAGCGTTAAAACGTTAATAATTTAATCGAAATCAAAAGATTCGAAAGAGATAACCTCTGGTATCAAATCTACTAACAATGATCCAGTTGCCCACGAACGTGCGAAATGGAAATGTATGCCATTTAGATTTAATTTCAGTTTTATCTTCCAGATGTTATTTAAGCATACATGGGTGAGATTCCAAAGTGATGCAAGTTTATCGGTTTGGTGAACACTGAAATGGTTCTAACGGCTCAAAGATTACATTCAGGCCGAATCTGAGAGTGACCCATGACCGTCGAATCCTGGCACGACTGAGGGAGGCTACTCTGCTGAATGATATGCGAGGCCTTACACCACCAGGCCACCCTTACCCTCCACTATCTTCATACCTTTTTTTTATTTAATTCAAACACACAGTTTTCATTTCGCCTGAAGATCCAGGGTAGATTTGATCTTCAGCAACAACAGCTTGTCTTCAGTGCCCGAGTTCGGGTTGACCAATGCCATTCTATAGGAGCTACGTAGATCGATGATCATGCTATTGGTCACTGGATTGTCTGGTCCAGATTTGATTATTTACAGACACTCCGCCATATAGCTGGAATATTGCTGAGTGTGACATTAAACCACAAGCCAAAAACCAACACACATCTGTCTGGAATAGAATATAATCATAATAGAAGGTCATTTATGTGCGTAAAATTATATTAATGTTTGTAAATGCTGATTCAGCAAATATATTGTAAGTAAAAAAACAGAAAATCAACGCTATAGTATACATGCGGGAAAAACTAGGTCTCGTCTGGAGCGTTTACGGTGTTATATAGCTATCTTCTATACGGTACAGCCAAAGTCCGCCAACACCATCGATTTCTCATGTAGTTACAATCCCCCACAACAAGGAAACTGTTTTTTAGCGGTCTTCAAACTATAACGACCTCCGATAACGAATCTCTCATTACACTTTCCTAAGAAATATTGATATAAAAAAGAAAACGTGTTTATTTATGATTACTGCACAAACGTTGGGACGGACTGGACACGTTTTGGTGAAAAAAAGCAATCACGGGGAGGTTTGGCCTGTATACTTCGAGATTTACACTTCGGTCTGGTTTCACTATAAGCTATAGGATGTAATCCGATTCGTCTATTTGAGATGCATGCATATGTTCTGTTCAAGCAGACTCAGTATCCCGTACCTGATGTTTGTTTAGTCTGGGTTAAAGAATAGACTGGTTCTGTTGCTGTGAGAAGCAGACGGGAGCCATGGATTCAGCTATACCTGCATACAGATCATTTTAGGATCTGTTTACCTAACGGATGCCAGGTAATTGGGGATTCCCCTGAAATGACGAGAGCTGATAAGAAAGGGGTGTACAGAAAAAAGAGTCAATAAAAGTGTACGTTTTCAAGTGGGTATTGATTGGTTGTTGGTCGATCATCGAAATACATTTGAAACCTGAAATGTTTTGTTGAAACCAGGAAACGATTTGTTGAAGCTAGAACTGATCTGTTAAACAAGATATGATGAATTAGTGCTAGACAAGATCTGTGGACAATAGAAATGATCAACGGAAACGAAATTTGATCTTTTGAATTAGAAATGGCTGGTGACAGTAAAAAGGATCTCTTGAAACGAGAAAGGATCTGATGAAACGAATAAAGGATCTCATAAAATACCTAGGGTTTGTTGACACTGGAAGGGATCTATTTAAAGGAGAAAGGGTCTGTTGACAGAAAAAAGTATCTCTTGAAACGAGAAAGGATCTGATGAAACGAATAAAGGATCTGATAAAAATAACTAGGGTTGGTTGACACTAGAAGGGATCTGTTTAAAGGAGAAAGGGCCTGTTAACAACAAAAAGGGTCTATTGACACTTGAAAGAGGGAACTGGAAAGAATCTGTTGAAACTAGGAATGGTCTGTTAATGCCATGGTCTCTTGAAACTTGCAGGAATATATAACACTATTGAAATATTGCATCCTAACTTCCCTAACACGCAGATACAATAGTCTAGTTTGGATACACAATATATTTCTTAGTGTGCCTCGAAGTGTCGCTTTGATAGATGACTGTTTACATACACCTATTTCAAATCTTTGGGGGCTGTGGGGTAGTCTAATGGTTATAGCATCCGCTCGTCACGCTGAAGACCCGGGTTCGATTCCCCACATGGGTACAATGTGTGAAGCCCATTTCTGGTGTCCCCCTAGGTGATGTTGCTGGAATATTGCTAAAAGCGGCGTAAACCCATACTCACTGACTCTCTTTGACCTGTGTCAACGTTATCCTTAGGTCAGTACACAGCAGATGAGAGGGATGGTATGTGGGTGGTCACTTCGTGGTCAATATTTATATTGTCCATTTTAAAATGAGGATCCATTCTACATATAAATATAGCTGCAGTTCCGACCCGGAGTTCATAGTGACTAGGACATTATCACGGAAACAGCTGGTCATAAATGTATTGTTGAACGTTCGCCATTCTTGTGGATCCGGTGCTTCAATCACCCCGAGATCGTGATCAAAAACGTAATCGTACAGGATATGAAGATAGCGTGCTCAAAAGGTAATTACAAGAGTCATTATGTATGTTTATGTGAACGGATATCCCTTGGCAATTGATGGCAAGTCGAGATGAAGGTTATGAACACGTGATACACATTTGGTCCTGGATGGAATGCTCTTGACATTGTTACAGATGTTTCGGTTTCAATCAGTTGTACATTTTCAAAATCTTTTTATCTTTTTTTTTGTCAGTCCTCTCCTTTCAATGTATTAAATGTAAAGTGATGGCGTCATATTGTCGAGCCTATTCGCTTGTTATGATTCTTGTCTGGTTAATATTCCTATGCAATCTCATTTTCGATTCTTGCTGGTGGAATGTGAGAGGCGTTTTCTTGTGATGTTCCATCTGGGGCGTTTTGTGGGCAAGTTCACTGGCTAGTGTTTCAAAAGAAAGTGATCGAATATTGCAATAGTTAGCATCAGACAACAGTCTGCAAGTATTGGAGAATGGACCAAAGGTGGTTTGTTGTTAAACACCACACTCAGCAGTGGTACAAGCTATCTGAGTGAGTGAGTGAGTTGGAAAGAAACGTTGACATTGTTGATCTTCATGACATTTTGTCTTGTTTTTGTCACGTTTATACAAGTCCACTGACACACCATGTTAGTCGTTTTGTAGTGGACCGGTGGCTTGCCAGTGATACAAGCCGTTAGTCTGCATGTACTGGACCTGTGGCTTGCCAGTGATACAAGCCGTTAGTCGTTTTGTAGTGGACCAGTGGCTTGCCAGTGATACAAGCCGTTAGTCTGCATGTACTGGACCTGTGGCTTGCAAGTGATTCAAGCCGTTAGTCGTTTTGTAGTGGACCGGTGGCTTGCCAGTGATACAAGCCGTTAGTCTGCATGTACTGGACCTGTGGCTTGCCAGTGATACAAGCCGTTAGTCTTCCTGTACTGGACCAGTGGCAAGCCGTTAGACGTTTTGTAGTAGACTTGTGGCTTGCCCGTGATACAACACGTTAGTCTTCTTGAAGGGGACCTGTGGCTTGCCAGTGATACAACACGTTAGTCTTCTTGAAGGGGACCTGTGGCTTGCCAGTGATACAAGCCGTTAGTCTTGTTGCACTGGACCTGTGGCTTGCCAGTGATACAAGCGTTAGTCGTTTTGTAGTGCATCAGTGGTTTTCCAGTAGTACAAGCCGTTAGTCTTCCTGTACTGGATCTGTGGCCTGCCAGTGATACAAGCCGTTAGTCTGCATGTACTTGACCTGTGGCTTGCCAGTGATACAAGCCGTTAGTCGTCATGTACTGGGCCTATGGCTTGCCAGTAGTACAAGCCGTTAGTCCATTTGGCTTCTCATTTTGGTGCTTCTTTGCACTGACGTGTTGAATCATCTTGTCGAAGTGTTATTGCTGACGTTTTGATACACACCCTAACATTTGGCTCTCAACAACAACCGTTAAGTCGGAACCATTACGACTACAAAGAGTTATTGACACGCGGCTGTAGTATACAGCCCATTGGTTTAGTTGCGTAACTTTTACATTTCAAGGTGCACAAATGGTAATATCGCCCGACACTGAAACACACTTTATCGATTCACTTAAGCAACGTGTAGTTCAGCAACCTCTAATGGAAGACCACAATACCTGATCGCGACAGATGTTTGCTGATGGCGAGATGTCTTTCAGATTCCACTCGTCAATAGGTCAATACTAGGGGAGACTACTCTCGGTTGCACTACTGAATAAAATATGTTCAAACCAACCGCTTTTAGCAATATTCCAGCAATATCACGGCGGGGGACACCAGCAATGGGTTTCACACATTGTACCCATGTGGGGATTCGAACCTGGGTCTTCGGCGTGACGAGCGAATGCTTAGGCCTCTTGGCTGTACGAATGATTTCACACTGAGTTTGAAACAGGTATTGTCGTATATTGTTCCGTGCGTATCTTTCAGTCGACGAGCACATGATCGCCGTACGAAACACGGGGTATGGAAGCTGTGCTCATATAGGGCTTAATTGCTTAGTGGCATGACGTAGATGATCTCATCCGACGCCGTAGTCTCTGTCGTGAGGTTTACTCCATAATGCATCGTACGCGTGACAAGAATGTAACTGAAAACCCAACTTATTGGAAATAGGTTACCTGTTTAGTCTCGCGCCATTCCGAGACAAACCGTTTATTACAGAAAAATGTGAGAAAGAATGGTCTCATTTGCAATTCGTCACCGCTCGTATCTTTCCGTAGCCAAAAAAACGGGCTTTCCCGGAATTGCACGATTTGGGCACGAATAGATAGTCGTCAACACTCGCCTCTTTCCGTAACCTTCAAGGAGTCGCAGTTTGGCTTGTCCCCGAATTTGACCAATGAATGGTTGCATTCGTCTCGACTCGCCCGTCCACGCTATTCGGCATGTCCCGGAATATCACGAGTGGGTCACGAAGGGAATGGTTTGAACTGATGGGGTTCCTACGTGGAAACTAGAATCATTCCAGGCAAAGCACCAGACGACACGATCTTTGAAAAGCACATTGACTGGCTTCCGTCTTAGCTCAGGCTAGCGATAGCATAACTTGTTCAATAATTAGTGTAATTTAATTTGAATGTTTACATAGCCGCGTAAAAACTATTTAAAACTATTAGATACATTTGGTAATATTCAGAATGATTCTACACCCACACTGATGAATGCCACTTGTGTGTAATCAGAGATAAAAAATGTACCTGAAACTTTGTCGTATTTTCGCACCTATTATCGGATTATCGACATTGCGGGGGGGACGTCTTCTTCTGGTATTGACAGTAATGGCGGACGATGTTCCGACAGTTACACAGCTCACCTCGCCTCGTGGTATATACCTCACTAATTGACAACCAACCACAGGAATGCCTAGTTAAAACAAACCACGCTAGGGGATTTGCATGTCAAGCCCTTGTAAATTTTGCTAACAAGCATTTCTGTACTGTCACCGGCGTGTCAAAACAAAACAGATTCCCCGGTATCCCAAAAAGGAACCAAGGCACGAAAAGTCAACATGTAATTTAACTCGGTGGAGAGCACGGTGATAGTTGCCTCGACTGGTTTCACCCTGCCCAGCCTGATTGGTTCACAGGCAAAACTCGGAATCTTCATTGGCCCGAGGAGATACGGAAGAGGCTGTCAAAGGGAGTATATATTTTTTGGCGATCAGATTGTTTGGGTTGGCAATATTTTCAAATGAATAATGCTTTGCTGAGGGATGGTGCGTGTGTGTGTGTGTGTGTGTGTGTGTGTGTGTGTGTGTGTGTGTGTGTGTGTGTTTAGTTTAGCGGTGAAAGCTTTACTTCACGCTGAAATCACGGGTTCGAATCCCTACGTTGGTACAATGAGTAAAAACCTATTTCTGGAGTTCCCCGCCGTGATATAACTTGAATATAGCTAAAGGCGGTGTAAAACAATACTTATTACGAAATCATCTGTGCAGAGATGCGCCTATTGGAGATACTTATGACCATGGGTTCGAATCCCAGTTCGCCCCGATTGTTTCTAGGTTTGCCAGTACCAGACCTGTGCTCGTAGGATTCACCAAAGTGGTAAAAGTCTGAGACCTGTTTTTCTTCAAAATTAAGCTGGCACGCCGTGACTCGGATTACTACCCAACTCGCTCAGTGATCATTACGTACATATACATGAGTGAGTGTGTGAGTTTAGTTTTACGCCGCACTCGGCAATATTTCAGCTATATGGCAGCAGTCCGTAAATAATCGCGTCTGGGAAAGACAAACCGGGGACCAACAGCATGAGCTTCGATCTACACAACTGGGATACGATGACATGTGTCTACCAAGTCAGCGAGCCTGACCACCCTATCCCGTTAGTCGCCTCTTACAAGCATGGTTTACTGAAGATCACTTTTAACCAGGATCTTGACGGCCACTTAAACATGAAATTTATTCGACATCAATCTTAACATATGCTGAATGAGGGACATGGGCTCTTATATGGAATACTGTTTCGACCACTGCTGTACAACGTGCACCTTTCGTCTCCGAGCGAACGCGTTCGAAAAACCCAAGGCGAAACGAATATTCCAAACAGGAAATAGTCTGTGTGGAGCATGCCTGTTATTACGTGGCATGGTTCCATATGAGACAAAACCCGAAACAATGCCAAACATTGCTGACATGAACTTTAGGTGTATACGGTATTTAACACCAGGGATCACATGGGCACTTACCCCAAGGATATCTCCTGCAACGTGCGGCTTGACACCAGCATGGGTGCGCAATCGACCTTTCACTGACGCAATAATTACGACTAATTTATCTCATTACGGCAGCAATTATAAAATTCCTGCAAATGTAAACACCGTTTTTTTCTTTTCATAGTTCGTTTAAACCCAATTGATACGAGCAGATAGCCTGTGTTCCTATACCACTATTGTCTACTGTGCGGAGTTGCTTCCCTTTGTTGTTACAGGAAACAGTGATTGTGGGTTCGAATGCCAGGTTGGTCTTTAAAATATTGATTTTCTCGAAATTGATGAACGTTTCTATCTTCGGGCATTCCTAACGCACAAAGATTCACAAACCCGCTGTCTTTTAAAAACACGTTTCAGGAACTAATAAAATCAAGGTCGCTTGGAATTGCAGTGCCATCAATGTATGGTTATAGCATGTTGGAATGTATAGCACTTCATTGATGATTGGATATGGGTTTACGGCGCTTTTAGCAATATCTAGCAATACCACGGCGGGGGACACCAGATATGGGCTTCACACATTGTGACGAGGCAACGCTTTAGTCACTAGGCTACACAACCGTCCCATTTCATGGGGTACCACAGTCGATAACATATAGCGATGAACTACAACTGGTAACGTACACATGTTTGTTAGACTAACTAATTTACAGAAAAAAAGTTCAATAATTATCTTCATGCTATATAATAAAAATGAGCAGAGAAAATTGCTTTATTTTCACAAACTCTGGTAGTCTGGACAGTTTTTGCCCTTAACCCTGAAAAGCAGGAGGCCCTAAGGACCCAGAACCATAAAAAAGTTGTGGTTCCTGATAGGAATGTGTAGGTTCGATATTTAGCTGCAATATAAGTAATTCCAGCAAACAAAAAACGTGACAGCTAACAAACTGAGTTAAAGAGTTTAATTCAATTCTAGTGACTGACTAGTGTTCATTTGAAAGGAATGTTCAGACAGGGACATGTCAGTTATTGGAGATGAAAAAGCTGTCGGACATAAGGACCAGCAGAAAACAAAAGCTGTGGGTCCGAGTGGTTTTCAGTCAGCTTGGGGCCTAAGGACCGGAGGAGTCTGGAGGTGCCACATATAACGTCTTTGGCATTGGCAGGGTCTGTGTGACAGTCGAACATGGTTTTGTATTACGCCACTTTCAATATAATTTTAGTTTACATGTTAGCTGTTCACGAAGCAGACGTTTTTCACTTCAGTAAAATCGCCAATAAACAAATTATACTAATCTTGGTCCATTCGGAATTTGTAGCAACGGTCATGGGCTGTCAGCACATCTAAATGACATCTTAACTCTTCACAACGACTTGCAGTGCTACCCATGAAACCAAGGGCAAACAGCAGAGCAGTTCAGATCATGCCCTGTCAGCCAGGCATGCGGAAATGGAAGTACATGCGTGCTGGAAACCGAAAGTACATCCTGTGTCCTGTACCGGGTGCCAACGCCTTTCAATTCCACTGTAGGTTGCAGGTTCCTGGGTTAACTGTTTTTTGTTTCCGGGTTTATGTCCTTTCACTGTTTAATAAACAAAACACTGTGCAGAGATCTCTCTCAGTGAGTGAGCAATATTCCAGTAATATCACGGCCTTGGATTCTATTGTACCCATGTGGGAAATTGAACACGGGTTTTCGGATCACCGTCGTGACCACTAGGCTACGTCACCGCCAGGCTTCGTGATACAGTAAGCTAACAGTCATAATAGTCCTGTAAAATTAGTGGAAAAAATCACTGAACCTCCCAAAACTTTGTACTGTAATGGTTTTGTGTTTATATCGTTTACAATAGTTATGTAAACAATATATAAAAAGTCCTCCCTTGGATGTTGATGCTAAGTGGCTTTTGGGGGGCAGAAACTATGAAAAATGGTATTTTTCGATTATTTTTTTATATGAGAAAATAAGTCCAGAAAATGGTATAAATCTTGCAAAACATACAATTGAAGTGTACAAAATAGTACATTATGAAAATTAAAACTAAAAACAAATTATGACATGAGGTTTGAACTCAAGTAAATGAGAGTTATCTCCCCGTTGTTTACAATAAATTGAAGTAGCAGAATGGAAAGGCTTCGTGATACAGTTAGCTAACAGACAGAAAGCAATCTTACCTATGACAAGCAGTGCAGTTAAACAAATATATATATCAAGCTAAAATAGGTTCATATGGACTCGCAATAGTCGTAGCAATAAGATAGTGTTGTGGAGCAGATCCTATGCATTTGGCTACGGTGTATTCTAACAAGAGAATAATTATTACACCTGATTTCTAATTATTTGACCTGGGCATATGAGTGAAACTAGGTTGTATTCTTGCACAAATATATGCGTGCGTGCGGATGCGTAGGCCTTCGTGTGGATGCTTGTACTAGTTCGGACTTTCGCCGTTTCCGACAGATTCTCCAGCTCCTTGTCATTTGCTACGGCGCGACCACAGGTCAAACCACTGTCCATCGCGCCACTGACTTTCCGGTCTCCGGACAAACGCTCATTCCACGTGACCTTTGGGATGACTTTAACAACGATCGCTTATTTTTTTCTGGTGATATTTCTCATCTTTGAAAGGTCAAGTTGAACCACGTTTATCCACCTAGTTGTGTATGTTACAACAACCTCCAACACCCTCCGATAGGTCAGAATGACAAAGTATCGTATTCGTATTAATCGGAACTTGGTCACGTGATTTACACTTGCATGCATTAATCAACGATGTTTCTGGGGACTAGAAAACCATTCCTGACACCGTGAGTTGTCACTGTTGGAGGGACATTAACCTGTTTCAAGGTGTGTGTCTGTACCTGTGAGGGTGTCATCTTGTCCGGAGGCCCTCGTAAGTCACCTAAAGCCAGGCTTCACTGTTAAGTATGTATACAACGCGTCTGACCACTGATTGTAATGATATATATACCCAGAAATCTCCACTATCACCAACTGTAAATGTACACCCCCAAAAACTGACCGACATGTTATATATGTCCGTCTAAGAAATGCTTGGACTGTGATAACATGATGGCTATCCAATCCGGCGCGTGATGGCTCATTGTCAATGTACAGATTAAAGGTTTTAGTGTGACTGAATTATTCATTACGTGTCATATTTGATAATGCATACCCCGAGATTTCATTATGTTTGTAAGTAATGTTTAGATTAATCTTGAAATGGTTTCACAAAGAAACTATTTCAGTACCTAAATCGCTTTTATCGAAAACCATGAATGGATCACTGATAATCAGTGATGACAGCAGGGACATGCAGTTTTTGCCCTTAATCCCGATAAGCTGCAGGACCCAAGGACCCAGAACAATAAAACGTTGTGCGTCCTTAGTCTAACTGATCAGAATGTGTAGGCCCTATATTTTAGCTGCAAAATCAGTAAGTCCCAGCAAACACAAAATGCGACAATTAACAAACTGAGACAAAGAGTTTAATATAACTTTAGTGACTGACTAGTCTTTGCAATGCATTCGGATAACTTGTTCGAGGTTAACAAATCATATCTCAGTAATCTAGATATTGGGGATGAAAAAGCTGTCGGCCATAAGGACCAGCAGAAAACAAAAGCTTTTCGTCCGAGTGGTTTTCAGTCGGCTTTGGGCCTAAGGACCGGCGTTATTTCGAACGCTGGGGTCATGTGTGTCCTTATACAACGCTGAACACACCCTCACCCGTATTCACGTAGGGGGGTTAAACACAAACGCGAACTGACTGATTGCATGAATAGGACAGAGTCAATTCATTTCGCCCCACCCCGTGGTGTTTCTCACGGGTTTATGCCCTCCATAAATCCCACGTCATTTGGATTGGGGGGAGGGGGTGGTTAGTATTTGAGTGTTGTGGCTTCGGTGAAGTAACACGCCATTCACATGTTGTGGAGAGGCTCACCGACACGGAAATCAGGGACAATAAAATTTAATTGAATTTCTTAACATAACACCATAAAAAGGATTATTGTGTACATGTAACGATAACACATGTTGCAGTGCATTCTATAAAAGAACATATGCAATTTAAACCCAGCTACACTTTTAATTGGTACTAACATGGTATGTTTATTGACAATTGTATCTAACAATGTTTTTGGCCTTACATGATACATTTCTTGCTTTACATCACACTTTTCTTGCTTTACATAATACCTTTCTTGTTTTACATCATATCTTTTTGTTTTACATTTTACCATTCTTGTTTTACATTATACCTTCTTGTTTTACATCATGTCTTTCTTGTTTTACATTATACCTTTCTTGATTTACCTCATACCTTTCTTGCTTTACATCATACCTTTCTTGTTTTACATTATACCTTTCTTGCTTTACATCGTATCTTCTTGCTTTACATCACACCTTTCTTGCCTTACATCACACCTTTCTTGCTTTACATCACACCTTTATTGTTTTACATTATACCTTTCGTGCTTTACCTCATACCTCTCTGGTCTTACATCACACCTTTCTTGCCTTACATCATATCTTCTTGCTTTACATCACACCTTTCTTGCTTTACAACACACCTTTCTTGCTTTACATCATACCTTTCTTGCTTTACGTCACACGTTTCTTGCTTTACATCACACCTTTCTTGCTTTACATCGCACTTTCTTGCTTAACGTCATACCTTTCTTGCTTTGCATCATATCTTTCTTGCTTTACATCATACCTTTCTTGCTTTACATCACACCTTTACATTTAAAGTATCTTGCAAAACATCTGCGTGTCCTGCATTGCGCCCATACTGCATGATTTCAAACCATCGTCTCATATGGCACCGCCTTCGCCTTAGATTATACCTTGCTTACTTACATGAGACCTGACATTTCTTGATGAGGAATAAACGCCTTATGAGGAATAAACAATTGCGAATTAACCAACACCACACTAACACAATTCCAACACTTAAAATTACATATAAATACACAGCGTTAAACATGTGACAGGGCGGTGGGGGTAGCCTAGTGGTTAAAGCGTTAACTCGTCACGCCGAAGACCCGGGTTTGATTCCCCACAATGTACAATGCGTGAAGCCCATTTATAGTGTCGCCTGCCGTGACATTGCTGGAATAGTGCTAAAAGCGGCGTAAAACCATACTCACTCACTTACAGCTCCATTGCGAAACGACATCAACCTTTTCATAAGGAAATACATTGACTGTATTTGCACGTTTTTGGTGCAGGGTTCCCGCTAACTCAATCATTCTGTCCTAATATCTACTATAAAACGCCGGTCCCTCTTCGCTCTTGCTATCAGTTGCAGGAATTCCAACCGCCTATGATAGAGCCCTTTGTACATATATAGAAGAGGACTCGGCAAGTCTAAATTCAATTTGCTTGTTATCTTCTCCCTAATGACAACTGAGCACGAAGCGAAGCGCCTCCGATTACAACCCGTGAGGTGGAATACATTACTGGCGGGGCGGTATGTGCTAGGCCGGTCAGTGGGGGACACATACTGGTCTCTCTCCACGGAAAGAAGAACAACTCATGTAGGGACCGACTTTCTGAAGTTTAAAGCTGTGGCAGTGTTGTCTGTCCACGTCCGATACACTATCGCCTGGGATGATGGAGATATCTGATGCTGAGGTCGCCGCGTCTTGCTTGTCAAGTTCACTGAGCTCCAGATGGAGATTATTTCGGACCCATGGGAAAAGAAGTGACGAGAAGGCTAATAAACTGACTGCAGACAAACTCGGCTTATTCTCAGATATGTTATGGACATTTAGAAGAATATGTTTTCTTTTTCTTGTTTAAAGCTGCACTGAACAATATGTTAGTAGTGTCTGTAAATACTCGAGTCTGGACCAGACAATTCAGTGATCAACAGCATGAGCATCGATCTACACAACTGGATTACGATGACAAACATGCCTATCTTCACGGGTAGGAAGAAAACATGAAGACAGATTTTTATCCAAATTAACTTATTGTTTGGAACAGTTCAAATCTTCTTTCCCCTTCTGTCTGAAGTTCCGTCTCTTCAAATTACACAAAATATACTCCTTAAAAGTAGTTGAAGAACGCCCCGATTCTTTCATATTACTATATACTTCCGTGGAGTGGCATTCCATTTTTCTTTATGTTTAAGAGAACTTTATATTGATTTTACATTATTATGATAATAAATGATTAATATATGCAATAACTTTGGTTTGATTGTTCATCTGTTTAGGTGTCAAGGAGTCAAACTGTTTTTATTGTCTGGTG
>VKKT01001240.1:243945-261388 GCA_008038995.1 Haliotis laevigata
ATACATACATACATACATACATACATACATACATACATACATACATACATGCATGCATGCAACTTTAATCCTTAGTTGTCATCCTTAACATGAACATTATTGTCATCGTCATCATCAACGTTGGTCATCCCGAGTTACAAGCTACACAAGATCGATACCATGGTCGCACCACTCGACCAGAGCAAGTCATCATTACTATCTATCAGATAACTTAAGTTATTTTAATACACCGTTAGGTACTTACGTGTACTTACAGGTAGTCGGATGTGAAATGCCCTTTATTATGCATTAATTGAAACATAATTTAAGGACATAATTACTTACAGTCATCACAGGTTTTAAGAGCAAACTGGAATTTATTTTCATGCGCCAAATCTAATCTGTTTGTGTGTGTCATAAAACATACGACAACAAACGTCAGTGCACTTAAAATGAAAAGCGTAAAGATAGCCTACGGCAAGTTATACGGGTGATTGGTTCGGAACCTACTGCTGTTAACTGCTGCACTATTTGTCATATTCTGGTACATTATTATTGCATGTTATTAAGGGACATATTTAACACATGACTTGTGTAACGTAAGAATTGAAACGAAACTTGTTTATTCATAAATAAGTTGAAATGTGAAAACCTAACGTTCTTTTGAAAACAATTAACAATACACTGATAAAACCTTTCATTTAGACGCTCATAGGTAAAATTATATGCAAAATCGCTATTTGAGGAAAAGAATCATTAAGTCATTTTGTTGTATCCGAACTATCCGGTTTCGCCGAATAGCTATTCTTATAATTCGACTTCGTCTTAAACGTAAACTACACTATCACATTCAAAACTTAATTGTAATTCTCATAACGTTTGAATTCAAGTCGTAACCTGACCTTTAAGATTTAACTATGTAACCATGGGCTTCGTTTTAGAATGCACTAACCAGACCATTTATATGCTCACAAACATGCCTCTCTGACGCCAGTACAATCGTGATGGAACTATGGCTTTGAGCCTCCCGTGTGACACTGTCAATCAAGTGTAAATACGTTTAACTGGATGATCTACTGCACTTGTTTGGCAGTGTAACAGTAAATCAACGACGTGAACCCCATTTTATTACTTGAACAGCGCTTTGTCGTGACGTCTCCACGGTCTACCGTTCCTAGAGTGCCCGCTGCAGTTGATCATGGCTCTTGTCAATGTTCATTGCTTGTCTGAGCTAAATGGATCAAATGAACGTATGGCTGTATGACTGTATGACTGGAAAACCAGTGTTGCCGAATACAAGTGGCGTGTACTGGCAACATTGTTCTTCTCGGTTATCAGAAAGGTATCAAAGTACAAAAAAAATAAACGTCTCAACCAAAAGGATTTTTGTTGGACTGATTTTGTGTCGAAAGAGAGGAACTAGAATTTGATGTTGAATAATAATCCTAACATACAAGTTAGGTTTATCCCTTTTATGTATAAATGTTATACCTTATATCTTAAATATCCAATCAAACTTTTGTAGCAGGTAGAACGCTATTACAAATGGTAGGTTTTGCATAAACAGTATTTAATAGATCCTGTATCAGGTATTGAGCATTATACGTGCCTAAACATTTTATACCTAACTAAACCAAATCATTCCGTCAATAAAACAAGTCCCCGGACATGAATGCATTATTTACAGCCCCGTGCCCAATCTAAAATACCATGTACTTATCCCAACAAGCGTCTTCTGGGAAATTAAGCCACGCCAGCTGGGCCTTGATCGACAACAAAACCATGGTCAAGGACCCTTGTGGCTTCAATAGGTAAACTTATGACAACTTTTCCTTTACAGACTTGTGACGTGAAGACTGTAATCTGATTTTAGTAAAAAGGAAATATTCCAAAGTGAATACACATTTCTTTGTTCTTAACCATTCCAAAATCTGAGGCACTGAAACAACCTTGATTCTGTATGCAATTCCTTATTTTCACGTGCACCATCGTCCTCGGTCATTTTTGTGAGAACAATTGACTAGCCTTGGTATGAATTTATGACGGGTGACACTGGTTTGGAAGGATACGCGCGAACACCTGGTGTCATCACTATTTGATAGTGATTCATAAACACATGCTCCATCATCGTACAAATTGATGTCATTCGCTGGATTCAGACTCTCGAGTTTTTGCAGATAATAATATTGCTGAATGTGGTGTTAAATGAACAAATAAATAAACAAGCAAACGCTCATAATATAGCCGAAATTGTAAATCTATTTCTTATGAATGTGGAATGGGATTTGTGGCTTTTCTTGATCATTTACTTATGTAATGAATATATTTCTCACGCCTCTTTCTGAATTTCGACCATTGTTTATATAGTATTAAGGATGTCATACATATACGGAATTCTTACCTACGTTAGTGTTCCCCAGTCACACTAATTCATTAACGACTGTATTCCCGGCACGATGCTAAAATACATATAGGTTCTTTGTTCCGATTGCTTAGTCCATGTACAAATGTAGTCAGTGATGGTCTTAATTACATTTCAGTTACAACATTTAGTACGGAAAGTCGCCTGATATTCAAACGTTCATATACCTATTGCTGACATCAACATTGTTGGATATTTGTATGTGAACATACACATGTATTGTTACCAAATACCAACTAAAATCAGATAATTTCCAAGACTTTAAAATGGCTCTCATAGTTGTTTCCTGACCATTTCCCTAGATACGTTAGTTAGGATTAATATATCACGCAGTATTTAGGTAGAAACAGAACTAAATGAGTACTGTTGTTTGCAATGATATAACATGAAGTTAAAATGCATAATTTCTGTGATAATATCAAATACTATTTTTTCGAATACATATCCAAATAATCAGTCACATCAATTATTAGTCTCCACATTTCAAAGGATATGTAGCATATACGTAGACTAACATGATATTCCACTTGGTCGGGTACTCAATTACATTAGAGAGTCATGAAAAACGTCTGTTACCATTTTCAGAACGTATATACTATTTTGTTAGTATTTAGAACTGAATAGTAATCCAAGAAGCTCCAATCTAAACTAATGCTCTTTGCCATTAGATACTTTTCACTATATATCAACGTTTAAGAGAAAATCATAATCCTTCTAATAATGACAACTGTATTAAACTGTAAGTATGTGTGATTCATTTAATAGTTTTCGTAACATCATACACAAACCAATAATGAAATAAATTACATTGCAAATATTAATATCGTAACCTAACAAAATGTATAAGTGCCATAATTAGATTTGTGTCCCATCACATTAATAACATGTCACTGACATAAAATAATTTGATTATATTGCAGGACGTATCGAATGAGAAACAATGACATCACAAGTCTTGTAATATCTGCACAATATTTCAGAATTAGCATATTGGAGTTAATAGGGAAGCAGAATAGAAATACGTGTTAGAGTATGGTGAGATTATTATTCAAGAGAAGGTCATTGTCCCCAAAGAGGGTTCGTTGACCACAGAACAGGGTTTTCAGAAGCGTAGAAGACCAATGTTTGAATCTCTACGTTATAGGCTAGAACAACTGCAATTTACCTGACAATCTGCCAATCATTCCATTGTGTTCCATTTCATAGTCTGAAAAAGATCAGCCATATAAGAAAAACAAACCTAAATTCAAAATAATCTGTGTATAACACGTCACGAAATTAAAATTTGTAATATACACTTCTTAATGTCACTGTATACATACATTATCAATCACACGGTGCACTGTAAAATTGAGTTGCTATAACAAACATATTTTGCACCTGCATAAACATGGCTTCATCAAGCCCAGTAGCACTATTTTACCAGCGTGTGCATATATTACATTTTTTTTCAAACCAAATGTTTCTTGTTGTTCCTCTCTTTGAAATGGAACACAATCATCAAAAACAATTATCAATGCCATTCGATTTGTTGAGGGCGTTTCAGAGTTTCAAGATTCCCCCCTAAAATACCTTTAGCATAAAAAAAGTACACTTTATAATTCTTTTGTTGTTTGTCAGTCCAAGGTTGTTATCTCCTCTAGATCACATTTGTACACCCAATTCCTTTTACATCTGTTCATCTGACAGAAGAAAAGAAGAGCCTTAAGGTACAAATTATGATCAGCTTTTTAATCTCTTTCATGTGTCCGTTGTCACAGGCTTGAGACCGCAAGGTCAAGTCGCCCTCTGAATTACACTTTCTGTCCCTATGAATGAAATCGCCCGAAGACAATCTTGTTTACATCCTTATTCCACTCGACTGTGACATATCGGAAATATACAAATATGTATATATTCTTTACTGCATTTTATAGTCGTGTTTTATGTCTGACATAATGTAGTTGCTGCCATGTATAACAAGCTTGTTTCTGCGTGATTTAAAAGACAGTTGGAGGCAAGTTACTGTTTTATGGCATGACATAATGCACATCGAATATTACATGTTTCCTTAGTATGAAATTGTTTACAAGTGACATTTAATGAAATACACCTGAACGCTGATTTCTATTTTAACAGGTGTGATGGATTTTGAAACTAATTTAAATGAAATTTATTGTTTTATTGATCAATGTGTCATGGACTTAAAGATTTTTAAGTTTCAAACCGGTACTTATGTTTGTGTATTCGTGTAAACATGTGCTTGCTGCGTGGATATGTGCGCTATGTAAATATCCTATGATAAAATATAATAAAATAATAATTGATTAAACGCTGAGAGTAGTAAAGTCTCTACATTGTTTCACAGCAACACAAGTCTCATCAGTTATTTATGAACAATATTATGAATTTATTAACTATTATGAATGTTTATTCGGTGTTTTGAGCTGGAGACATTGAGTGTTTTGCGGTAGGTGATTGCTATTCATAGAAAATGAGTCTATTGTATTGTTTAAATGTTACAATATAAAACACCCCGCTACGGTTATCGGTCTTCATAGCACCATACACACTGCCACCGGAAACTGAACTATCAAATACCACCCCCACCCCCCTCGCTCAACACACAGCGTCCCCATTCAAGTGTGATCGCCTCCTCCCCGGGTTTCACTGGCCCCTACCCTGTTTTATCTCTGGTGTCGGTTTACGAGCCTTTCAAACGGGGTAATTACTGTGATCATACGGCATAGTCTAAACGCACTGACCACGCCGCTTTTCTGTCCGGATTTTAAGGTCGCTCTAATGATTCTGTTCAGCCGTAAAACTTAGCTTCGGAGCATTTAGACATTTTTAACGAGTTTTTAATGAAGAATCTTCCAATTGTTTTTCTCAACTACTTTTATCTCTTTGAATAAAAGCGAGCGTGTGTACCGTATTGAGAGTATGTTGAGGCTATTGTTCGAAGAATCAAAGATGGTAGGTGATAAAACAGCATGGAGCCGTGACGGTAATTTCACCTAAACCTTCACACTTTTAAATGGCAAAATGTGTGGGAAATGCACCATTTGGAGACCAAAATGTCTATAAAGTGTTCCGAACCCTGCAATTATGATACGACAAGTTCCAGCTTTATAAACACCTGTGAATCAACAGCATCAAGTTCCTAATCTCTTCATCGTGAACCAACATGGAACTAAACTAATATACACATCGTCTCCAATATGTCGACAACCAACGTACATATGTACATTTATATAATACGCCACTTATATATTCATCAGTTTGTCCCAAAAGAGTAAATTATCAAATATTTTGTCAAATAAATTTGATTAAAAAATGTCCAAGTT
The DNA here is from genome assembly GCA_008038995.1 of Haliotis laevigata. Classification (NCBI taxonomy): domain Eukaryota; kingdom Metazoa; phylum Mollusca; class Gastropoda; order Lepetellida; family Haliotidae; genus Haliotis; species Haliotis laevigata. The sequence continues at coordinate 249,673 of VKKT01001240.1, forward strand.
ATTGAGAAGCATATAATGTGTTATATTATGTGAGTATTTACTATGTGTAACATTATCAAATATATTAAAATTACATGTATATTATATAATGTCAAAACACACTAAAGGAGATAAAAATCGTGTGTTTGCTTTGAACTGGGGTAAAATGCCTGTCATCATATGTCATCATATTATAATTTCGATCTGAACTATTCAGAGTGAGATTTCAACTTTATAATAAACCATTCTAGCTTTAAGTTGGATTTAAGAAACATATTAACATAAACCAATTTATCAATGGACGAACATAAATTCGTTTATAATTGAATGGGACTTGATTGATCAGTGTTAAATAATGATACCGTGGTGATTTTACATCTGTTCCCAAACTTCTTATTGTTTCATCTGCCCGGCGGCTACGACGAACATACACGGTTGTAAGTATTCCACCGGTAATAAACACACTAACATAATCTACCTGTCACACCTTTCGCTTAATTACTCTTTATCCGTTCGAATTTTGCATTTAATCTTGTTAATTTCATTTGATGGGTATATTATTTGAAGTTTGCAAATTGTTTTTAATTGTGCACTCACAACGATAAATGAAATATAGCGATTATTTCAATCGTTTTCAATCCATGTGTGCATTTGCTTTGAAATACAAAATGATGGACCATCGTTATTGAATCGATGAGTGGTTTATATTGGTGTTCGTGAAGAAGTTTGTTGAAAGAAGTTTGTTTTTAATAACATGAAAACCTCATTTTGAATACAGCAGGGCAATAAACAAACGTGTTTACACAAGTCTGGAAAATATTGTTAAACAAATATGACGCATTTTCAAAATGGTTTTTAACAAACTATAGGAAATGCAGATTACAATGAGATGAAAGGCTGTCTCTGGTAGACATTATGATTGAACATAGATATGGACATTCCAAAAACGAGTCCTTTCCTTTACTGGGTCTTTATGTAGGATTTAAGTTGTTCTAAAAATGTAATGCTCAGATCGCATGTCAAACACACTAACAATCTACTTTATTTGTGAAACTAAATTATGTATGACACAATAATAAAAGCAGGGCAATTTTATTGGGAGCAACTCACGGCTGATTGCCAAGACAAGGCGTGGGACATAAGGTTTACACAACCTGGCTCCTATGATGATGATTTGATGGTCTCAATGCCGGAGGTTGTTCAAACACGACAGAAAGAAAAAACACACACGAATTGTTAAAAATCTATTCTGAGACTGCATTTCTAGAAATGCCTTGTGCAAAAAATAAGCCATGTTTAAAAAATGCTTTGATGGTAATTCACGTACAATAAACTCATGATATAACTGAAAAAGTACAATGTTCGGTGCTTTCTGCAAAGATTTCTTAGGATTATGGTTTTGTCGCGTTTACATATCCCCGTAGCATCTGTAAGTTGCTGTACGGTATTTCATATGCCACAGTCTGTTTTCAATGGAAATTCACCTTTATCTGAATTCTACACTTAAGGAAGATACACTTAAGGAAGATACTACTTACATTCAAATATGCAATTTAATATATACCATGGTATATATGAAATTGCATATTTGAATGTAATTTGAAATTTGAATTCGACACTTTGAATATATATACCTTAAGGATGTGCATATCCGATATAGCCAGTGCATTTGTACCCAATAACATCACATGAAGAAACGTGTTTCGAACAGAAAAAGAAATATATTGTTTCAAGCTTGAATTGAAAAGATAAAGGTTCATATAACATATTTTCATGTAAGTATTCATTTAGTGTAACTTTCAGATCACAGGAAATCCATGTCTTGAGGAAATACAACAGATGTGTCGTTATGAATCAAAGTTAATATACGTTTGAGTAACGCACTTTCATTTATTAGCTGATCTAACGGTTATTGCTTAATCAGAATATCAAACTATATGTTCGAGCCAGTTTACTATACTTACTTTAAATATCATCTCAAAATAAATCACTTCCTTTCATAAATAGAAAAAATGTATAATGTTTTGAACAATCAATTTTCAACCATATTATTTGATTTTTTTTTTTAGAAGTCAATACGGACATGAAGTTGAAGTTAATTCGTGTAAATTAGAATGATAATAACAAATTGATAGAGAGACAGATGACATGCATATGTTTTTGTTTAAAAATATACCTCTATATGACATGTATACACTATAATGTACATATGTATGAGTGAGAAAAAAAAGAAGAGGTAATATGGAATATTGTAGTGAGGATTTCCTTTCAGTGTTGATATGTACTTGCTTTCTTAAGTATCATTAATGTAACGTTATGCAAACCAACATATTAAAACCAGTGGTACATACGACCCCTTCTGCAAACAGGTTTATATTAGTGCATGAATCATATAATAATGCTATCACAGTTTGTCGTGTTCATACAGTTTCCATTTTGATATATGCCAGTCAATATTACTATTACACATTACTATGAATTGATCTGATATGGCTGATGAAAGAAGGATTTCATCTTCTTTTGTGTGGTGCAACCTGGATGTATTAGTTATGGGAGAACATGTATTTTGTCTCTCCCATGGCAAATATCAGCTAAGTCAGTATTCGTAATGTTTACATTGAATTGAGAAGTTGGGAAGCTTGTGTTATAATGTTTTTGTGAACATCTGGAAAATGTTAGCGTCAGGATACTGATAAGGGTCTTATGAAATTACTTGAGACAGATGCGATGTACGCGAACTTTATGTAATGTAAAATTGACCATGTTATTCGAATGGTAGATTAGTGTGTGAGAAAGCATCTGAATGTATGTGAAGTATGATAACGTTTGCTTCTAGGGGAAGGCTGATATGTTCGGCCTGTGATGTATGTATAGATGTGAATTATGACAATTGGTTACATCAGAGTGCAGAAGGGTAGATGTACGATGACTATGATAGCTGTATGCACTTGAATTATGACAAATTGTTTCTACGTAAGGGTAGATTTACGTAGATTGCGATATGAGTGCAGATGTAAATTATGACAACTGGTTTCTTCAGAATGCAGGAGTACGCTGACTGTCATAGGAGTATGTGCATGAATTATGACAAATTGCTTTTACAGAAGGGGGTAGATTGACGTCGAATCCGATATGAGTGTGGATGTGAATTATAACAAATTGCTTCTCCAGAAAGGTAAAAGTGTGCGAACTTTGATTTGTTTAGGAATAATGACTATTTCATCGGAAAGGTAGATTGGCGCTGACGATTCAGTGTAAATTATTACAAGATCATTCTACAGAGCTTACTAAACTTACTAAACTTATTAAACTGGTGTATATGTGTGAAAATTAAGTAATTTGTAATGATGGAAATTATGACAAATTGCTGTAACAGATACGAAGACATGCAAAGACTTCTAATTATACTCAACAATAAGGAAATTACGTCACGGCTTTAACAATTACATTGAAGAATTACACATTTACCAGAAACTGACACATGGCCACGGGTTTAAATGTTATGTTATACGTTTTACGAGCACGTCGTGTCATATTTAAACACTGGGTCATGCACTATTTGAATCCCGCAATACGTTTTATTCATACGTAAAAGGACATATAATTTACCTCATATGCCAACCTGGGAAAATATTTAAATGAAATACATGTATATTTTGCCGTGCTTGTCGACCTGGTTAAGCATATGTCATGCAAGTGTATGTCAGATGATATAAGACAGTGTTACTCTCCAATTTGCATATAATGTCTGTCACATATTAATATTACAACCACAGGTGTAAGGTCGCCCAAATGCTGTAGACATGGAAGTTACGACCTTGCATATGTCATTTTACCTGTTTAAGAAACCAGCTAGAATGTGGATAAACTGTATTTTTTGCCGTTGCCGAGTAACCGTTTTCAAATACGTAACACGCGAACACAAAGTAAAATGCACATTTCAATTTTCAGTCTTATATATAAACTTATATTGCTCTTTATAATATAACATTACTAATGATGATAATAATATGATATTAGGTTGTCATTTAGGGCACTATTAGCTTGGATGTGCTAGTTACAGAAGAATTTACAACACAAATCTGTTTCGTGTAGATTTATATATATCTATTCATTTGTAGTTTTTATTAATGTTATAAATATAGAGAAACACACCCAAACATACTGTAGTATAGGTAAGTAGTAATACTGGTAGTATCATGTCCACATAGACATTGTATCCGACAGTTTTCAGTTGGGAATAAACATAAATTGCTACGACAAATGATGAAACACGTGTTTTATGTTAGAGATGACACAGCACCATCTATAGTTGGGACGTCTCGATGTATATACATGGATGACAAGTTTGATATTTACGAGACAGGAGGTGTTTGAAATGTCAGTTCATCTAATAAAGACATTTTTGAAAATAATGACGCGTATTAACACAGATATTTTTTCAGTAAAGAAGGTAAATGAATTTGCAAGTTGAATACAATCAGCATCTTGTATGCCACATTACGTTATAACTCGCATCAGCAGGGACTATGGGCACGTAGTATAAGTAATCGTTAAGTGAAAAAGAACTAAATATATAAAATTAAACACCAGAATAGGTATTACGACGCAGCCATGAAACAGTTGCAGCTATCGGTTATGACATCAGTTCTGGTAGTGGCTTTAAGCATCACCAATACATAATAATGTAATTTGATCCAGGGCAGGGTATGCGACATGCATATACACGTGGAAGAAACATTCATGAATTGTATTGATCTTACCTCTTTGGCAGAAGCTCTGATACGGTGACATCCCTGGTGTTTTATTGAAATCTAACGTTGCAGAGACTTCGGGGTTTCTCCAGGAATTGTCAATAACATTGAGTCTCTGTTGTCCATTACAGGAACACGATATGGCACAACAACTCCGTTGCGCTTCCTCTCGACCGCCCTCAATGTCAGTACGAGCGTTATTTGGTTTGTACAATAAACTTTCATACCCGGGTTTAACCAAATTGTTGGAGTCTCTTGGAGTTGAAGCTTCAGAATTCGTGGAACAAATGGTCTGTAACTTCCAATCGTTACCATTATGCTGTTTGGTGGTATCAGTCTGGAACGGGTAGACAGATGGTGGAGTGAAATACCCGGAAGGCCAGCTTGCTGGGTACATTGCTGGGTAGTTGCGGTCACAGTTGTTGCTCTCAGAGTAGGCTGTAGGTAGATGCCAACCCCTTATCGCATACGGGTTCATTTCGTGTGTGCGTAGCGAGGGAACGCAGTCGGCATTAACTGGTTGGTCCTTTGACTGTCAACTTGAAGCAGTTGAAATCTCGTCCAATAATGTCCCGCCCTACGACCGGTCACTCCTAAGGGGAGGGGTGGAGAATCACTGCCCTGTTTGTCGACCCTGCATTAAAATAATACGAGCTCCACCGCCAGGCTTTGTTTGATTGACAGCTGAGGCAATGACGCGTGATATTTCGCTCCCCCGACAAAGGTCACGCTAGCGAAGTCACACACGCAGTCCCTCGATCCGTTTCGTCTTCAAAATTAGGCGTCGGCACTGTCTCTGAAAATCTTACACACGTATGCAAACCTTTTAACCATCTCTCGAAAGCAGCTTCAATAAAACAAACAGTAAAATGTCTATTCGGGGAGAACGGACGAGGCCCGTTGAGAGAAGTTTGCGAGCAGAACAAGTCCCTTAAGATGGACCTGACTGTGCACAATTAAATCTTATGGCTCCAACTCCGATACTTAACTCGCATATAACTGAGAGCCACGAGCAACACGCACTAACATCCCCAAAGCTTAGTGCCTCGTAGCTGGGATCATTTTGGGCGAGAAATGTGGAAATCTTCTGAATTATACGAACCAGGCTGTTCTGTGATTGGTTGCCGGATGCACCTTCATTCATCAACGTGTGGGCAGGTGGGGCATTTTCCTCCGCTCATTACCATAAGAGTTTACTGGATATTGTAGCAGCTCCTTGTGTATAAATTCATACACAATATTGGAAATGTAGATATGTTGAAGTATTCCTTATCTCAAAATATCATAGGGAGATACGACTCCACACGGCGTTGTCATTCATACCCACGTAAACCTGGTACGCGTCATGGACTTAACCAAAGCACACGTTGTACGTATTCATGTAGATTATCATGCAGTTACGTCCTTGTAAAAATCGTTATAATTATTTCAATATCTATTCTTATCATATATTATTGTCATACAACTTATTCCATGTGCAGTCCTTTCATATAAAAACTTACTGTTTCGGTTTACCATTTGTACACATGTCCGTTCATTACCGTAGATCTAAGCCTAAACAAGGTGCACTTCGAGCAACACTTATTGAACGTTTTATAATCTCTCTTTAAATTTCTACATGATTTACATATAGGTTTTGTTTTTACTTAGTCCCAGATTATGTCATATTAATATATTCACGTTTACAGGCTGGGCTGCAATATACCGCCGCATAGCTGTATCACATAGCATATTCATATAATTAGATGCATAAATTTAAACATCGCGGTGTGTTGTACAAACAAGTCATCGAACTAGACATAGTAATTTTAATAAATTTGAAATTTATGATTTCTGGGGCATTCGATTGTCGATTTACTAATTCGCCAATTATCGTTCATTTATCGCTTTCATCATTGCGCTCCTCATGTTAGTATGAATTACAACACAAACCAAACACTATGGTCTTCTTTACCCGCTGGCATCATGCAGGTATGTTAACTTTACTATAGGTAATACTGGTAGATGATGAGGATGATGAAGTTTTCTTATAACAGTCTTGATTAAGATACACTGTGAACAAAACCATTCCAAGCATAGGATCTCTCATTAAGGGTTCCATATCCTCATGTATTTCCTAAAAGGTATTACACATCTTTTTCATATTTGGTTTACATAACATATTATTGCATATAGTAATAGATCTATAGACGATATTCACTACTGGATTTATGTTTTTATTGGTTAAGATGCCGTTCTTTCAATACAGATAGAAAATGTTATGCGTTCATGCTAATATTTTCTTCCTTCCTTCCACCCGTTCTGTGGTATGAACGACCATTTTGTACCTACGTACCTTTATACACCTGGTGGAACTGATGATCTCTTATGATTTATTTCATGTCCATTTAACAACCCATCTTTAGTTATCATTTACAGAATTCCCGTGTTATTTTCAGAATATTAATCACAAAAATCCCTTAAAAGTTTCAACACATGACATGGTATAAGCTGTACTTATTGTCTCCTCTTGTTTCTTTACACATATACAGTTGCATGTAAATTAATCTTTAAATCCTTGAATACTGATATACTGTCTTCAGTTTTTAGCGTATGAATTATTGGCATTTCAACTTTGATTCCGATGGTAGAAACGAAGGAAGTAACAACATCTTCCATTTAAACTTACTGTTGCACGATTCAATTGTAGAACCGATATTGTTTAAGTAGTGAAATGATACTAAAATGAAAATATATGAACAAACTTGATTTTGTCAAATTAGCAGCATTGTCATGATAAAGACTACACAAACTAGGAATGCCTAACAAAAGATGTAACTTGTAAGGGAACCCTCAACTCATTCTCTCTCTCTCTCTCTCTCTCTCTCTCTCTCTCTGTATATATATAAATATCTCTGTATATTTTAATCAATATACATATATATATATATATATATATATTGATTAAAATATTGTGTGTTATCATCGTTCTCTAACAAGCTTCACTGAGTGACATCTTCAATGCGGTTTATTGTTGTGTAAAATTTAAAGGGTTATATTATCATTCTAGCAATTTGATATTAATTAATTACTGCAACAGGTTGCTTGGCATTCTATAGTAGGCAGCTTGTACCACGAACACATAAACTTGAGCCATGGATGGGCACCGCAGCTTCCATTAAAGCCGAACTTAAGGTTAAGTAATGAAAATACTCTAAAACGTGTACATATATTTTTAAAAGTTTACCAATTACATTAACAAGTTGTGAAATAATAGTTAATAATACGTTTTCATGAACAAAGATGTCATTATCTGTATTTTCTCCAAAATGGTGTTAAGTATTTAAAACTGACTATAAACACAGCATGAAAACGAATATCTTTACAAAGTTTACTTAAAACACATCGTATTAAACGGTACTGTGTTAAGCCTTAGTTAGGTAGATGTGATACAATGATTATATACCTTTATTTGTAGTGACTTAAAAGCATCGATTCAAATACTCATATAAATCAACTTATAAATGTTTGCTCTGCATTGAAAAAGGTACAGTTCTTTCATTGTATGTTTGCACAATGCATCTTATATTAATGCACTGCATCAAGGAGTTATTAAACTGAAACCCACCGCTATTAGTATACAATAATATGACATAGACGAATGCAAAGGTTTAACAGACCGAGATGTGTGGTTGCAAACGTTATCTTCTTAACGTTAAAATAAAATTGATCGTTTTAACTGACCTTATATGGTATGCTGATCGGACAATCTACTTTTGATATGTGAATAACGATATGCATAAGTATGAATATATATTTTTTCCATAAAAGGCTGCGTTCTTGATGTACTGGGTTGGAGAAAACATCTTGAAGAGGCAGACATTCATTTAATACATGCATATTATTACACAAAGAAACAAAGTACACAGCAAAGCCTCAGCACAAATGCTTGAACCAAGTGAAAAAGGCATATAATTTCTTCATAACGAAAAAACGTAATCAACGATTTCTCAAAGCATACCTGATATATAATATGTGCATAGTATTTATAAAGTAGCTATTTTGTTTGAATTGTATCATAATTATATATTATGGTTAAATGCGTTCGGATGCGGACGGTAATGATCACCTGGACAATGATGCGTTTATATTTGCACAAAGAAACATTTATCACACAAGCAACCCTAAAGAAAATACTTGATATACTAACACGGTGCTCAGCAGAGAGTCTGACATTTATTCAGTAGGATGGAGGTTTTATAGCATATCTAACATCGAAAACATTGCTTGTGTTGTTCGTTCATGTGTGGTCGACGAAGCCAGTTTATAAAAAAAGAAGTTTCAACCCTGTAGTGCATGGATATTTTGTGAAGTTGTTTTTGTATAATGAAACAAAGGATGGTTAACCATTGCTTGATGCAGATGATACTAACTTCCTTTAGTAAAGAAAACCAAATTTAAGGATTGTTTTCATTCTTGATTCTGTTTCGTCTCTTTGAAACAAAATGTCCTTGAAAGCAGAAATATATTTTTAGTCAAGAATAATTGATTATAACAAAATATGAAGGATCCGAATTCGAATTCGAAGCACGGTTGTTAAGGGGAATGTTTGACATTTGTGTATTTTGTACGTACGGAAAACATGCATAAACATCCGCTAATTGAACACAATTAGAAACATTTTGCACCCTGCCTCATCGTAACAAGACATGTCGACTTCTAATGAAGACACTAATATAATATTTCTGTGACGCAAATAGGGTAGTTATAAACTCATCTAATCTGTGATGTAGAATGGACTAATTATGTATTCATCGTGAACATTGTTGTAGAATGGAGTTAACGCTGATTCATAGTATAAACGTTGTAGAATGTCCTTAAACAACACCCATCGGTGGTCGTGGTATTACAAAACATTTTGTGTGTGACTTAATGCAATATTCATGAACTGTTCATTCATATTCATTTCATATTCAAACAAAATGCGAGCATCTTAGGTATCATGCAGAAAAGTCAAGAAGGTCCAATAAGTGACGTCTGTCTCCTTCATAAGAAAGATCGTTTTGAAAGCTCAATTTATCTTCTTTGATCTGCACTTGTCTCGGTTCGTAGGTAATTGAAATACCATATTTTCATAAAACTGCTTGAAACGAGAGGATATTGCTGTCGGCATTTTATATGGAAGGGACATGTTCAATTTTTAACAATGAAGATTTATTTGGACTATTTTAGCACGCTTGCTGTTTGAACGATCTACAATAAGAACATGACTCCAAGCTTAAACTGAAATACTGTTAATTATTTTATTGTATACTACTGGATTTTACAGGTGTAGTAAACTTAAGTGCTTCAATAACATATTAGCTGGACAGGGTGTATATACACTGTCGTAAAACACAATCTGCGTTCCCTTGAAAAGTAACACATTTCCCCGGGCTTTTTAATACATTGTGAGAAGGAGACATCTTTCATTATAACGAAATGAATCATTACACAGCAAATGAAAATATGTGTTAACTCACAACGAGCTTACAAAATAATGTACACACAAATCGTTAAGATATTAAAAGCAACATGAGGGAATTGAAATTGCTAATATATTATCAAATGCAGGTATCACCTGAACCAAATACTTGATTATGAAAGATTGTACGAGTACAGAATCACACACTCTTCGACACTAGTATTATATTTCAAGTAACAAATGCTCAATCATTTCGAGAAAAAGGAGCGCTCACAGAAATTGCTGAAATGTTTTTTTTTGTTCTGTCACACAATCAAATTGGATGGACGGTTTCCTTGCTGTCATTTTTTCAAGCCAATGCAGTCACGTTTGAACCTAACGACTTAACAGCTAATTAATCAGTTGATCTTTAACGACGAATATATAAATCATTTCAATAACATAGAACACACCGACTCGTTGTACATTAAAATATAACACCTCGAACATAACTATGATGAACAAGTACAGGACCATATCTATGTCTCTACATTTGTATTTTACATGTCATATAATTTATGTAGTGTCGGTGTGACGGATATGAAAGAGCTATCATTTTACAATAATTTATCTAAGGGCGTAAACGGCGTCTACGTATACCCCATGGAGTTGTCGTCATTGCATCATAGCACTGGTATTTTCTAACATATATTAGACGAGGATGGTTCTTGGGAGATAATAACTCTCATAGAATATTGATCGATATTTAAGTCATGTGTAAGAACGTGGTAATCTGCGTGAGGTAGAAACGAATCTGTAACCTCAAGTATTTTTTCATTTTGATGAAATTCTTCATCGTTACATAACGTTAAGAGAAAACGTTATTTTAAAGCTTCCGCATTTCTAAAGTGTCTGTTATGAACGTAATTACTATAACCACTGTTCAATAATTGTTTGCTTTGTAATTCACTGTATTGATTTTCAGTGCCAATATGTTCAGTGTTACAAATCTGCGCCAACCACATCGAGGCTTAGTTATATTGACGAAAGCTTTAGCAAAAATATGCTTTAGAAGAATAATCCCAATCCATGAACTTTAAAGAAAACTTTGAAACAAAATCACACCTTTTGACAAATGCTCTACAATCACAGGCTAAATATAACACACACACATCAAACAAATAGAAATGATAAACCATGTTGGTTTGATAATAGTTTTATGGGAAACGGTTGTAATCAACAACTGAGACAACTAAGAGGCTCCCAAGAGTTCTGAAAGAAATGAAGGCAACACAAAGCATTTCCACAGTTATCAGAAATCTCTCCTAAAAGTCGATTCCATTCTACGATTTTGACCATTTTAAGAGTCTGTGTTTACGAATAACTACCAAAAGCAGCTGATGCCAGGTGTTCGCAGACAGGCGAGCGTATCGTTCTTCTGGCATCCGTAGGGGCGGTGCAGTAGCCTAGTGGTTAGTGTTCGCTCGTCCCGCCGAAGACCCGGGTTCGATTCCCCACATGGATACATTGTGTGAAGCCCATTTCTGGTGTCCCCCGCCGT
>VKKT01001240.1:273405-286997 GCA_008038995.1 Haliotis laevigata
CGCGGCCGGGGATCGAACCCGCGACCTTCCGCTCTCCGGGCAGACGCTCTAACCACTACGCCGCGGAGGCGGTCTTGTGTTATATTAGTACAATGTACACACGTATGTTGTAGGAGCTCCTATTCAGACATCTCGAGTGTTTTACGCAGAGTAAATAATTTTTTTTAACAAAATGACTCTTTAAGACAGTACCTAAAATAAAGCCTGAAGTATGTATGATCGAAAAACATCGGAGACAATATTCCAGTAAACTAGTCTGATATGGAACGGAATAAATAATAATCCTTGTGAATCTTCGGCATGTGGTTTGTGTATAAAACTTAATCCTAGAAGTGTCGTATTATCTGTAATAAACGTGCACAAATAAACACATTTGCACATAAAAAAAGACTAAATCCGTTGCTGGTGTGCTGAAATGTCGATTTGAGATTCACTGAAATTGGCCATTGGATAATGTACTTACTCAAAATGTGAAGATCCGTTTTCAATTCTCAACAAATATTTGAAGTCCTCTTAGTGGAAATGACAATAGTTATTGTTATGGGTCGTTAAAGTTGGCTTATTTGCTATTCATGCATATATATAGGCCATATTCGTTCAGTGCACTAAATCAACCCACCTGCACTTGGAATTTGCAAACGGGGTTGAGGAGAGGCACATTTGCCCAAAACACCCCATGTCGCTGTGCATTTCGTCTGTGAGTATCAGGCGGGGTTTTGATCTCAATTCTCATAGGGAATGATCATTGGTTTGTCTGCAGCATCCGTTTATTGTGGAGTCCAAGGGGTAAACACCTTGGACATATTCTCAATGAAAGCTTCTTCTATTTTGTTTGCAGGCACTGGTGTATTCACGCCTGTAGATTAGGAATTTGAGATATATTTTTCTATACAGCACAGTACTTAAATAAGACGTGTGTTTTGTAGACTTGTGTTCATTTGTTTATTAATGATGTCCTATAGACCTTGGGCATATGGATCCGATGGTAACGCTCGGTAAAAAAATGGATTGCTTACTGGACATCGTACCCCGCCGGTGTCAGATTATGCAAAAAAAAATCAATCCCTGATGTGTTTGGTCCAGACTCGATTTGTCACAGGCCGCAGACAAGTAGCTGGAATATGTCGATATTAATGAACTTCGGGGTTAAACAACAAACCAAAAATATTGATTTAAATACGGTATCCATCCTCTACTCTATAAAATGTCGAGTTGAAGACGGCAATATTAGATTCAGAGAAATCCCATCCCCTTGGAGATTTCTATCCAGGAACGTTTAGTATGTGTAAAGAGCGGGATTACCGGGTCTGGACAAAAACAGACCCATACCAAACGCTGCGAGCGCCAGACGACACGCTAGATTAAATTGGCGGGAGCAGACGACAGTCGAAGCAGACGACTTTATGAACGGGCCCGCCGCTGACACAGGATGCGTTGAGAAGCATAAAACGAACACCACACACTTTGCAAACTTTATTGCCCAAGTCTCAACCTTTGTTTGATAATTACGTTTGATAAGAAGCGTTTGATGTGCTAGTTTCTACGAATGGTCTTCTTTTCGTAGCATCTTCTGAACCTGCTGTGAGTGAAACTGCCCGAGAACGATTATCGTTACACGCCTGTCGACTGGCCGACAACTGAGCTGTGAAGTAAGCTATTTAGGGACGGGGTCCCTAGAAGAAGGGCCGTGGACAAAGATAAGACTGGGGACCTCTGTGACCATGGAGTCACATGGATAATGTCCCATCTTTGAAGTATCCATGGTTAAAGTCAAAGAAAAAAATTAACATACTTTGCTCAACAGGTGGACGAACTTGAATACCTTCAAATAGTCTTTGAGGGAATCCATTATTGAGAGAATAACGATATATGGCTCTCTGTACTGTATAACAACAGCAGTCACCTAATGTCAATGGTAAATTCTTCAAATTATTTAAAAGGGATATATACATTATTCATACTAATCCCACACATACACGCACATATACGCACACAAACAAGCGCACACTATATTGGTAAAAAAAGATAATTGATAATTGTTTAGGAACCTCAGCGCTTTACATCAAACCGTGACTATAATAAACTGCCAGGTAAAAGAAAGTATTCACTTGTCACTATTAATTAACATTTACTCGGACACTATAACCAGTAGATTCCTGGATACGCCATGTCACCTCACTTGATGCAATAGCCTTATTGATAAAAGGTCTGTAATATTGTCTATGTTACCAGCATCAAATACATCACCATCTAATAAAATATCTTGTTTGATCCATGTTAAGCTAGTATCAAGCATAAATGGAATTCAGTATACTGAGTATATGGGCTTTCTATTCCACTGTCCACATAAGATAACAAATGGTATTTACTGCTTTGAAGACCTCTTGCAACAGCCCCCATTACCAAAGTACAATGACCTTTGATACTTTGTCATTCTCAGTCAAAGGTGCCGTTAACATGACGAGGAAACTTGTATCGTTTCCACACACCTAATGAGGGGTCGACTTTACAGAAGCGCAGTACCATCACTTTACAGTTATTCAAGTGGGCTACAAAACCAGCGAGCCCCTTTGACCATGTTTATATCATAAACCCAGAAGCCACATTTCCTCGTCTGATATACATATGCAGCGGAGACTTGAAACAAATGCTTATTTACTTTTATGTATTTGCAGTTTGCAAACTGTCCTTTGCCGGCTAAGTATATACAGCCTTGTACGTTCTGCTGCAGTTTGGAAACTGTAAAATTGCTTTTATTGGAAATAATCTTTGCTCTTTATGTGGCTTCAAGCATACACTAAACTGCATTTAAGTGGAATTTTAGCTGAAGTGATCAGCTTTTGAATGAACCTGATGATAATGAAAGCCATTATCTGCAATAGTTACATGCTTGACAAATTGCAAACCTCCTATCAGCTTCTTTCAAGATCTGTTTCATACAATATATTTCCAACTTATATGTCCTTATTGTTAATATTGTATAAATATCTCACATGTCGTGATTCGTGTTGGCCAATACATGGAATTGTTTGGTTCTCTGAATTTACGTGATGTTAACTTTCATCCTTGGTTCCTTAGTATCTGTTCAGGTTATGTGTATAACCTTGTAAAATTCTGTTTTGGTTACTGTAAAAAACATTGTAGTGTTAACGCTACTCTTGCGAAGCATGCACGTTAAGTACGTGTACATGTTATGACGTCATACTGGAATACGTTTGTTGCTGGTTATCAGATCAACCACTTGAAATATTCCCCGCCTACAACTTACATATCTATATAAGCAATAATGTCAACAAGAGATATTTAAAACTGAAAAGTTGAAGGAGTGATATGACAGAATGAGACCGATAAAACCACAAGTCGCTATTCTGGTACATTAGTAGTTGGCTTAGTTCAGATGGAAAGTTGGCCATGCCTCCTTAGGTAGCAGACACATTTACGAATGTCTATAGCAACATCAAAGTAGGAATGATCATAACTGCAACCTACTGTGGAAATA
Organism: Haliotis laevigata; assembly: GCA_008038995.1. Classification (NCBI taxonomy): domain Eukaryota; kingdom Metazoa; phylum Mollusca; class Gastropoda; order Lepetellida; family Haliotidae; genus Haliotis; species Haliotis laevigata. The sequence goes on from VKKT01001240.1 coordinate 276,905, forward strand.
TTAACCTTTCCTTAAGAAAACTTATGTTACTATCCGGTAATTAGGAATCTACGTTTGCGGTTGTTGCAGTCTGAAGTACCATCTTCTGAAGAGCCGAACGGACACTCAAATAGTATAATTTTCTATTTCCACCGGGTAAGTAGATGTTTCTTAATGAGAGATGACTCATCCATCGTGGTCAAATCGGCAAAGACATCTGACCTCCTAACTTACAGACAGCGTAAAAACTTCAGAGAACCCTAAATGGTTGTTTCATATCGCAACATTTAGTTAGAAGTCCGTACACTCCGATGTCGTAAAGCCGTCATGGAACGTCGGCAACACATGTTCTGTCAATTCAAGCGATGCTTGTGGATGACCATGGTGCCCCTGACCTGGGCTGTGTGATTGACTACGCAAGTGTGTGCGATATGTATAATACTTAATTCAGAAGGAAACTACATGGTATGACAGAATCCACTTGTGTGTGACGGTTTTACAACTTGCGTAATGTGGCTGGTATCAAGAGGGATGATCAACCATGATGAATGGCTATGCAAGGATGGCATTCCTGTGCTTCATGTTTCAATATTACAGTAAATATGTCACTACCATATTCAGCATCGTCTTGATGCAGCGGCCTTGTTACCACGAACCCATGTACTTCTGGGAAAAATGAACCAAACTACATGTATATGCATCCATTTGGAAAAGCTATATTGAAAAATGTATTAATTTCTGACGAAATATATATTTTGTGTTTACTTTGTGACAAGTGATGTTTAAATACGATACCTAACTCTAGCATGTAATTGCATGGTTTATGCCAACCGTTAGTTAACTATACGTTTAGTTGTGCTCTCTGTTTAGTTTGATAGGAAGTATTGCGCTGACTTTTTGTTTGCACTCGTGATCAACTTGCAAAACATACACCATTCTTGAGCAAATGATTCAGAAAGCATCAGTAATATTGTTTACATCAACGAAACTTTTGACTCACGTCATATGTAAATATTTCCAAAGGCATTTGTTTGCATGTTGCTTTACGCCGCAATGTTCCAGGTACGTGAGTTAGGATTTCGTAAGAGACATGGCAGTGTCGGGTTTATGAAAAGATACACGGGCGGGTTATTAACATGTTTCAAGGTGTATATGTGATTGGTTAAATACTTGATTTTATATTTTTGACAATAAAACTCCAAAAAACATTTCTTTCCTTAAAGATCTTAATTTTTCAAAACTTATTTTCTTCCATTCCTCCTTTTCAGGTTTCGATGGACAAATGTCTCAAGAAGAATTTCAGGGTGATGATTCTTGTTAATGCCTCATTTTCATCGCCGTCATCAACTTCCCACAAACATTACCATCGGCAAAAACATCTAATCGCAATCACCTTTATATGCCGTACAGTTCGCCGTTTGACACCCCACAACGTGAACGTTACAGTATCATTCTTAATCAGTATTGCTTACTGATGTGCAAAACCATACTACCGCCCTCCGCGCCCAAGTACAACACTGTGCTGTTGCACTAATACAGGAATCTACGGCTACGCGTATCTTTATTTCATTGTTTTGTCCCTATCATTGCAATCCTCCCTCCGTGGCATTTGGCGGTTGTACCATCCCGCTGATACTCCGAGTTTAATTTCTATGATTGCTCCCAAGGTTTCATCATAAAACTATATTTTATGGTCATGAAAGCTCATTAACTAAGACAATAGCTCCCCTACGTTTCAGCAGTTAATTAACCAAATAACCAGGATCACCAGGGGGCAAATAAATGTATTTCATTCTTATTTTAGTGATCCGTGGGATCAGATTTGAGCTCCGGACAAGCAATCCCATGATTGATTCTAATGTACATCAACTGAGCAGACTAATAGGCCATTGTGGGGTTCAGAGACAAAGATTTTTTCCGGTTTCACGAAATGTGTATGTAGATTTCTATATATCCTTTATTTATTGTGATAACATTTACTTTGTTCGTAAATATGCTGAACAATAAGCGACTTAACATATGTTTGCATTGTAAATATACCTTCATCATGCTCCCCTCCCCCTCGCCACATTGTATATTATGATAGCATTTACTTCGTTTGTAAATATGCTCAAATATGAACATGGCAACTTAACATATCTTTGCATTTAAGTAAATATACATCCATCATTTTTTCCACAGTTTCACGAGTTGTGTTTGTAGTTCTCCATATAACCATTGTAAATTGTGATAAAAATTACTTCGTTTGTAAATATGCTCAAAAATAAGCGACTAAACACATGTTTGCATTGTAAGTATACCTTCATCATCCCCCTCTCCCCCTTGCCAAATTGTATATTATGATAATATTACTTCGTTTGTAAATATGCGCAAATATAAGCATGGCGACTTAACATATGTTTGTAATTAAGTAATTATACATTCATCTTTTCACGATGATTTTCATGCTAATAAAATATATCATTTCAATAGCATTACTGTGAAAGATACTAGTGTACAAATATAAATGAAGTGGTATTATTCAATAAATTATTTGATTTTAAATTTATCAAATGTCACTAATGCGTCATATTCAATTCCGGTTTCAATTCTAATATTTAAATGAGAGAAATCTTGACATTCAAACTGGATCGCGTTGGGGAATTTATCACTTCAATTACTGAAATTATAGGGCGAATTGTAAACCGAAAGTTTTCCAAATTCAATTCAAATGTTTTTTCCCAAATTGCCCTTTGTGTGTTAAGCAGTTCCATTTAATTTAACCACAACATTGAAAAATGAGGTGCATAATAGAATTAATGTATTTATGTAACAAAACCTCAATATTTAGAGAAAGGTTTCGTGTCAGAAACAAGACCGATTTCAATAAAGTTTAACCAAAACAGTATTTTCATTTACTTTTAAAACCAATAAATCAATTCCATGTAGAAATGTTTTGACAAAGTTTGATCTACAACTTAAGTGAGGCGTAAGGGTCTTGTCAAACTCTCAAGTAATGTGTCAGAAATTAAAAATATTTCCACTTTAGCTAATGATCTAATAACCTTTTATGAACCGTGCCACGCCATGTTAGAACTGAAAATTATGTTTAAAGGGGTGACACACGGCCTTTTAATGTTTATACCACAGGCGGACGAGATTTTGCTTTTACTCTTGTGCTAAACAAAGCTCAATAGAGATAAAACAGTATTTGCTCGATAAAACTATAAAAATTCTTCGAGACACGAGTACGAGATTTCGGTTCCGTGTAATACAATTTAATTGGTCTCGAGAATTCAAGTTGTTTCAATACTACGATCATTACGTGTTATCGATTTGCTAGCAAGTCACTCAACCTATTACAATAAATACTGGTGAGTGTCTGAAAATGTTTTCTGGCAAAAATTACTTAAAGAGATACTTTATTGTGTGAATAGCACTGGCAGATTTTAGACGGGACCTACAGCACTGATTTTACAAAAGCATTTTTTGCATAATTCAAGTCTTTCTTCTGTAACTTAGTCATTCAGTGAGTCTTAGTAGTGGAATACTATAAAATACGAGAACATTGATTTTTCGTTTTGAGCATTGATATTTCGGAAAGTGTGTAAGCTGAGGGTTCATATCGGATACACTACAACTGCTGCTGTTGATGGTAAGGCAAATAATACATAAATAATTATGACATAGATACAAGGATTAAGGATTATTATACATGATACAAACTGGATTAAGTTAGAAAAAGTTTTAAGTGTTTAATGTAAAACTAACCAAACTGTATTTTAATACATTACTGAATATTTATTTACATTTAAAATCATATGTTTATAGACGAGAGTTGATCAACAATTAAACAAAAAAATAGACCCCAAACTAAAAGTGTTCCACACCTATGCATGCGTTCAACATTAACAATTACCACTTCGAAAGTTCGAATTCTAATATAACCATTTCATTTAAATTGTTTATTTCTCACGAGAGTACGAAGTTCAATAAAGTTCACACGTATTTGATCAGATAAATTCACATTAATGCCCGCCTAAGAAAAGTTTACTTTAACGATATTCTTGTAGTAAGAGATCGGCGTAGCGTTTTATAGTATCGGATATACGTCAAAGACCATGGTTATAAAAGAAGTAATTTAACGGGATTAAGGGCTTAAGAACACTATTTGGACCAAACGCACTGTTCATTGTCATATACTTTTGTCCCAAAGTGTGTTTGAATTTTATACCGCAATTAGCTAGACCTCCAAAACGTATTTTGGTCTGTAGAAGAATGGTTTAGCAGCGCTGAAGATTAACGTGGCTGAAATGCCTATAGTTGTAACTTGGACCATTCCAAGGTCGTTATCTCTGTTTTCGAACCTCTTGAATGGAGCCGTCTCGAGTTTGTTGCATTTATACAGTTTATTGCAAACCATTTAACCCATTGGCATATAATTTATGTTGTAAAGTATATTGATTCTAGAAACAGGTCTTATATTGTGTTGTCGGTTTATTTCCCGTTTTTCTTGACGTAGCTACCTGTAATTAACGTAATTCATTAGTGTTGACTGTCTGAGATACTCATCCTACTTAACAACATGATCAGACATGCAAATATGACCGAATTAGTAAAGCAAACGGACTTATTAATTTCCTTTTTAACTTTCTGGGTTTGTTAGCATTTTTATTACTACATATCTGTCAATTAAAATTAAGAATTAAGATGTGTTGAATTAAAAATGTAAATCAGCATGTACTTTCATGACCACTCAGTAACGATGTTTTACGAACGCTGCTTTCATAAAAGTAAAACGTTTTAGCAGGACCTTTTAGGCCGTTATTTAGGATTTTAAATGCTAACATTGATCGACAGCAAAGTGATTTGTGTTTAAAAAACGTAGTAAAAACGAACGATACAAGACCATATATAAAGCGCATTTCATTGTACTTTTTATATTAGAGGATTATATATGAACCTAATTATGAAAGTTATAAAACCACTCTCATAATGGTATTAGAATCGCGGTTGAGTAGATATGAATAACTAGTGTGTTTATGTTATAGTTTGAATTACAAAACAAAAACGTTCATAGGTTGCTATAGAATATGCCTGCATCAATATGCAAGGTAGCCTTACACTAAAACATGCAGAAATTACATTGTATGCAATCATATCTAGCTACAATCTTAAAGAACACTTCTATACAATGTAAGTTGCATTCCTGTTGAGACCAGTTACTTTCAAATAAAATCTATAAATTACCGAAATCATGAGTGTGTACGTTTGCCATACTCTAAATGGATATTATTATGATAAGTATGTAAATATAATAAATTCAACTAAGAGTGATAGATTGAACGTTTGTAAGTATCGATGAAAAACTTATCATCGTAATGAAGCGTCGTCCAGTCTGTGCCTGGTTGTGTAAGTCGCCAACTGGTGCTGTTGAGATTTTACAGACTGGTTGTAATTTTTATTTAAATGAAGTGGACTGTCACTCACTGATACATCGATTGAAGATGAATTTAATGTCACAGGACTAGACACAGTGAGTTCCCTATAACGGGAAATCTCACAAACCCTGCTGGAACCATTCCTTTTCAAGTCATTACAGAATCCCGGATTACAAATATTTTTATGGAGAAGACGGAATCGCCCGAAATCCAAAGTTTCCTTATTAACATTGTACGGGATTTCAATGTAACAAAACTTAAACCGTCGGAACGTGTCATATGTTTACATCAAAGGTTAATATCAAATAGTCCAATCAGAATGTCTCACACCCCGACAATCCTAATATGTCTCATAGAATCATTTAAGGGAGTGTGAAAAGTATTTCATGTTTTTATTCATTCGACGAGCATTCAACGAAATTAGAAGCTGTGGATTAAGAAAATATATTTTTAATTAAGAAACTTTATTCTGTGTTTCCGTTTCTTATGAAATAAAAAAACCCTACTCATTTCCTGGACTAAAATTCAACAGGCGTAAACAGTGTCTGGTTCCGAGGGGGAGTTCACACAGACGCACAGTGACAGATCTTCTTACACAAACATATCTTGATACAAGATGAGTGTTTAAAACCGAAACTGTAAACCACATGCAATAGACATGAAAAGGACTGAAATAAAATACGTATTTCATGACCCCAACTTCGCTATTAAAATCCACATTAAACACGTGCCTTATTTGTTTTTATTTATTCGTCAGATTTTACTGCTTTGTCTGTTTTCGGAAAAGAATTGCAGAAAAATCGCTGACCACACGTAGAATCTACGTAATGAGAAATTACGTATACCCCTGTCATTGATTGACTTCCTTAAGCTGTCCAGATACACCCGGGTAATTTAAAAGATGTAATTAAAACGTTATCTTGCCATCGGGCAAAATAATAAAACTAACTAAATTTTATTTGTTTCTTGTTATGGAGAATTTTGCAAGCATGCGATTTTATGACACCCATGGTGAATTGACCACAATGCCATCTTTAAAGAATGGGAGTTAATTGCTCTAATGAATTGAGACCACGCCCCTTATAGACACAATTGGTCAATTAAACATCAAGGGGGGTGAGGTCAAAGTTCGTAAATTCATTCATGTATTTTGTGAGTCTATCACTGATGTCACTGAATTGCAGTTGATGAAGAACAGTTAGGGAAGCTCTGGTTTTTGAAGCGTTTAATTGTTATTTTGTGGGAGAGTTCACAAGTATGTATAAAAGAATAAATTGAGAAATCGATTAAGCAGGCTAGAGGTGTAGATATTTTACTGATAGGCAATAAATGTCAGCGAAATTAGGACAGCAATTTTGAATGATGCAATAGCGTACTGCGGTTGGTTCACTCCATTACAATTTCTTGGCATTTTATTGATGCGTAATTAAGAATCACTATTTCGAAATTTATATGTACAGATTCACGAATTACATGATTAAATAAGTATCGATAAACTTCATTATAACGAAACTAGTTGTCTTATGTACACACGTATAACCTTTAACCACACGTCCCCCAAGGGGTTTGGGACTTTGATATTCAAACTTGTGTTAGAAACTTATTTAAAATACAAATTATTTTCATCTCCTTTGTGTGATGATCAAACTTCCACATTCGCAATGTTAATTAGAATTTGCAATATTCAGTTTCAAATGCATACTTTCTATTTCTTCGTTCATGAGAAAAACAACACATTTCTGCACTCTCATATAATATGAAGAATGTTACATTTGCCTTATAGTAGCCAAACCAACATCGAAACATGTCGTWCTCTTAGACTACATTCATACTTCGACTACCATGGTATTTAACACCAAGGGAAACACACTAGCATTTCTTTGCATTAGAGTATGATTTCGTTTAATTCATATAAATGAAGTTGTTTTGGCGTCTTTTCTGTGTTGTGGAATCTGTTTTGATGTCAAGACTGATTTGTCTGTGGGTTTGGCGGTTCGAACGCACGTGAGTTTAATCCAGATTTCATATAATGTTAAACCATTTTATAGAGTCGCTGTAATCCCTTGTGTGATTTGGTTTATATTTTAATTACAGGGATACGATTCATAAATATATATTTTTTATTCTGAATTACTCAATTACATTATACACTGTGTCCTACCCGCCCTTTGGTGTGATTATTATTATTTTTTTCAGAAAGCAGCATTTTAATCTCAAATCAGCAGCTTCAATATTAGTTGCCGTGGATGTTCCAAATTTGCAAATCATGACTAACACACAACATTTGCCATCTTGTAAAATCCTACAAATATTTGGCGTGAGTGAAAGGCAAACCTATATCAACCAGCGACTGAAATAGAGGAAACATGTGAGAATCATAGAACACGAGCCTATTTATTTTAATTTGATGTTAAAGACACAGAAACAATACTATGACATGAGGAAGGTGAATGTCAGTCTATGAAGAAACATTTTCTTATCACTGTGATTATCTCATGGAAATGGAAAAACAGAACGTTTTGATACAACGCCAATGTAAAGCATCGATGCACATCATAACAGCGGATGTTCCGTACACCTCTTGGCATTATTTCATATATTTGTGTGTGATATTAGTTAATAATAACAAGAGCTGAACCTTACACTATTATTATTGATGTATACCTCCGAGCGGATCTCGATATATCTTAAAATTGGTCTTGCATTTGCCTGATTTCCAACTCACAACTTCATTGTCAATAATTGTGTAATGTCGTGTCTGAAATTATCATATTTGAATATCTTGCAGAAATATGTTGTGGATATTGACATAAATGATTTTACAAAAAGGTAAAATACACGTCCCATGCCGGGGCAACTAAGTCCGGTGAACATCCTCTCGTTCAAAATGAAATCAAAAGGAATATTTCCATTGTTCCATTCCAACATTTTCGCTGATCTGACAATGAAAATTTTGAAAAATTCGGAACAAAATGGAGCATTCATTTATGAAATCAAGGTTTTGAATATCATCATCCTTCCACCATTACGGTTTATGAATCACTATAGGTTATTCACATATACAAACGTGATGATAATGTGTCTGGGATCCAAGGTGTCGGATAAACACTTAGTAAACTGACCGACGTGAGAAAAACGAGTTGCAATTAATATCCAATGATCGCGTAAATTTTGTCCAGGCCGTAGATTAGGAGTAGGAGGAGGCAAAAGACTTTGATACGTTCTCTAGCTACCAATTAGATGAGCATCATGAAATGCCAGAGCGGAAGGATATTTCACCACCAGCAATCATTGTGGAATCAGAAACGACAGATATTCGTATCTGCAGATTCTAATAAATCCAAAGCTCCTATAAGATTAATAATAAAGGTCCTGAAACCAACGATACTTCAGCGAAGATGTTCTGTGCGGGACATTATGAATATTCACTTCCGCAGATCGGTATTCTTTGAGCAATAACAAGTCCCTGGATTTATATGAGATATCTGTGCAATTCATACGTTGATATATTTCCATATTTTCATAATATAATACGTAAACGCTGATCAGAAGCCAGTCCCGATTATCCGCGGGAACGGAGTCCATTTGGCGTGTATGCAAAATAATGATGAACAATTCTTCGGATGTTTGTCATCAAGTTACAGTTATGTGTGAGAATGTTAGCAATCTGAACAGTTTATTGTCTGATGGTGAGATAACGGATCGCTATAATCTGATCATGCTGGCGGTGTCCGATTCAGTGTTTTGTCAGCATTTACGAAACGGAGCGGAACACTTTGATGTATTGTCGTACAACGTTGGGCACAAGTTATGTAGTGTACGATCAACGTCGCGAGTACTGGAAATATATCAGATGAAATGTTCGCTGTTCGTGTTAGCAACATAAAAGTACTAAAAAAAATGTAGCCGTCTTGAAGCTATATTGGTTTTGAACGTTATAAGTCAACATACATTTGACATACGTACAGAAGCGACAATTTTGAAAACATTTCAGTATTACGTTCGCCGTGGCTTTGTGAATTTTACCAAGAATCGTGACATCTTAAGCCTTGATTGGTGACTACATGGTAAATAGTTTCGTAAATACCTTGTGTCAGTATTGATTTTCAGCGATCAATGAACATATTTTTAAGCCCAAGGGAATCTGCATAGACACACAATAGAGACTTTTCGGTGGCGTTGACAATGAATTCACAAACGATAAGCAAGGCCAGGAAAACAAAACATTGCTTCAGGTGAATCAACTGTCTCACATCTATGTGATATTGATATTTATGTAATAAACACTATTATGTACGTTTTGGAACTTGGATGTGAGCTTCTATGCTAAATGGTAAAATGTATGTATCACAGTACATAATTCATTGATAAGTACATGCATTAATGCGACATGGATGCTTCCTGATCTGTAGTGAATTGTTATCATTGTAACTCTACAGCTGACTTGACCACGCATTTCTCGTGTATTTGAGTTAAGTATTAATTGTATAATAAACATAGAGATATGACTTTTGTTACCTTGTTAAAATATGAGTTTAAAAATGCAGGATGTCCTTCTACAGAGTGGTATCTTGGTAGTTTATGCTTGAAATAAAAATTCATCCTTGAAATAAAATTTTTAAAACATTGTTTAAATTACATCACGCTTAACATATACTGTATATATTACCGCTGGTCAAAAGCAAGTATACACC
>VKKT01001241.1:3589-17790 GCA_008038995.1 Haliotis laevigata
GAAGATACCACGCCGATAACATCTTAATGGCAGTGAAAATTGATGCAATTATAACACATATTTCTGAATCAGCACATCCACTACTGTTGCAGAAATGCTAAACTTGGTAGCGTTATCATTTCCAGTACAAGAGGCATACATTCATCCTGTATTGTCCGAAATATATTTTCTAAAACTTGTACCAAATACACAGAGAAGCATTCATAGTAAACGCTATATTGATCAAGTGTGAAGTCTCGGTAAAGCAAGTATTAGCCAGCTCCTGGTATGGTGAATGTTCCTGGCATAATCCGTTAGGCAGCTCCGATAATGATTTGATTTATCCTTTGATTACAAGCTATGGCATGGAAGGGTACGCATGTATTGGATTATAAGAGGAAGGCGCAAACAGTCTGTGATGGGGGAGCAAGGTCACCAAGCTCGGCGGGGGCTTATCTGATTAGCTGGAATCAAGACATGTGCACAGATTAACTGTAGCTAAAGTCTATGATGGCAGAACGAGAAAGTGACAGGTGATTACCACTGTGGAACAATGATGAGTTATATCATAGGTCGAATGAAGTATTCTTGGCATGTAGACATCAGATCTGGATAACACCTTTACACATGTGACATTTTGCTCCCTTGGAAATTTGGTTGTCAAGGATGTATAGAGCATTCTGTCATGTTATTGACTTTGTACATACATCTCTGAGGTCAAGGAAAATGAAACACTGTGTAAATAAATATGTTCATTTTGGAGGTATTTCGCGTTTTCTTTGTACATTCATTAAAATAGAGACGACAGAACCATTTCCAATTCTGTAAAACATTCTGCTAGTTGTAGAGTCGGTTGTTCAATTGTGACTATATCATGAGTATGTATTTGTTTCAGCGGTGTTACAGTTGTACAACGCAGTCTGCATGCAATCGAGTCTGGACCAGACAATCTGGCGATTGACACTATGAGGGCACGGTGGGCGAGCTGGCTACGGCGTCAGGCTTTTGATCCAGCGAGGTTGAGGAGCTGGGATCGAGCCCACCGGTAACCGGGTGTAAAAACCTTGGCGTCAACTTTGTGTGCATACTCTTTCAGTGTTGTCACAACCCTAGTGTACAGCACACAACCCTGTGCACTTAAAAGAACCCACGAAACCGTTGGTATATGGCCAGCTGGTGGCAACATGAATACGTGCAAACACCTAGTTGCGGGTACAGCAACGTGTAGTGAAGTTGGACAAAGTACTGTGACTATGTGTCCCAGTCCACCCAGCTGTGAATGGGTACCTCGTTAGGATGAGAAAGCCACCGTAACTCGGTGCGCCTAGTAGCAGCAAGAGTTGTATACTCCCCAGGGCGTTGGGATTGATAATACAATGTGCCGTTGAGATTGACATCCAATGATCGAGGGAAAAAATACCAGCGCCTTGAGAATGCACTAGTTGCCTGGATATGTGCACTATATAAATATCCTATAATAATCCTAACTCACTGGTGGCATCCGTAATAAACATATACAAAGGTGTGGCAAATGTTCCCCTGAAAGTTTGGGAACTATAGCATTTGGGGCTTATAGAATGTTGGTATATATATTTTGTATGTGTGGAATATCTTTTTACACTTTATATTATCACTACATAATTGAGAGGACAACATGAAATCCTCACATTTTTAAAAATAATCGTATCTCATTGTTGAACACATCAGGAAGTACACACTCTTGCATTTCCTGTATAAAATAAACCCAGACAAAATGTGTTTAACGATGAGATGTCTGGCAGTTTAATGTGAAATGCAATCTTTCCTTAAAGGAAAAGAAATGCTGGAGGAGAATCGCTGTCTTTCGACTGCCACATCTCTTGCACATCTCCTCGTCAGCTATCTCATCGGGTGTATTCGGTATCTAATAAATGTAAGGTCTGAAGCAGAATTAGTTGGTGTCGGCTTATCAAAATATCGATGATCCATTCGAAGCTAGCTCTCATTCAATCGTTTTCTGCCACTGCGCGTAACATTTACTCTAGAGTTTTTTAAAACATTTCAATAGACATTGGAAAAATCAATGTGGTTTACACAAACCTACCTTATAAGTGCAAATTTGAAGACGATATACAGAGACCTGTATCTGGTACAAAACGTATCAACCCGGCATCATGTGAAAACTTGCTGATATTGTTTGGTACCAAAGGCAACGAAAATATACTTTTGATACTATTGCAATGCTGATATGTGTTCTTTTTCAAATTAAAACATTTACCGTAACAAAGGAAACCCTTATTTTGCAAGTGCCTATACAGCTCAACCATAAAAACAAATGCGTTGATTGCTATATCAGCGATGTCACCGTAAGTGAACGGATGTCATCGATCGATGCACTATGGTTGGCAGATCTAAAGGAACATAAATAATAGTTATGGTTATGTAGGATACATATGTATTGGAGCGTTATTTTACGTAATAACAGTTAATAAACTTTATATTGGTATAAAGCTGCAGACAGTAATATTCAAACTTTATGACTGCGGTCTGCCAATATTAAGTTCTAGATGTGACAATCAAATGACTGACATCATGAGTATTTAATCTACGCAACTGGAATACGAAACCAAGTCCAAGAGCATGACCACCAATCCCGTTTGTCGCCACTTAAGACAGTCGTGACTTTTAACCTAATGAAGTAATAATATCTTCTTTGAATTCACAAGACAGTACAGTAACCATAATATCTTCAAAGGAAATACGACGACTTTTACACTCAACATAGCCCGCAATGCGTCCACATATTCAAAATGACAAAATGACCAGTCCCAATTGATCAGCCATCTCTCCCAGCCACGATCTCTTTCGCTGTTCGAGCTGTATTCTGATTCCGGAGTCACAAATGTCACAAAGTGGTTTTAATTACTTCCACTTTCCTGAGTGATAGCCATATCACAAAACCCTTCCGCCACGTCAATTGGTACAACTATCGACACAACGGAAAGTGGACGAGTTCCAGCATGATTGTTATCACCCGTTGTAAAATTAGAGGACTATCCCCCATTACTAAGCGCTAATTTTATAGGTGGTCTGAAGGTCGCTTTTATAATCCCATCGACCAGTTCCCCAAATTGGAACTTAAATTCGACGACCGATTTCAATGTCCGGGTCACCTTATGAGAGTTATTATTGCATTGAATTCTTCCTCCATGCTCTTCGGCCATTAGGGCTTAAGATTTTCGTGCACATTTCACTTATTGTAGTTTAACTGATGTCCTCATGAACATGGACATGACGAGACCTCGCTATTCCTTGTAACACTTGCATTGCTAAGGATAAGATGAGTTAGTGAGTGAGGGAGTGGTTGATTGAGTAAGTGGTTGGATGGTTGGTGGCTTGCTTGACTGAGTGATTGAGTGAGGAGTTGATTGGTTGTTTGAGTGAGTGAGTGATTGGTTGGATGGTTGACCAGATATATGTTACAGTCAGATTGTGAAATCAGTCATTTCGTGAAATGACTAAGAAGACCAGCCGTTTTGCTATTGACTATATAAATAAGTTTGAACGTTTCCATCAAATTTGATGTAAATGTGCTTGATAACGATTGCCAATGTTCGTGATGCACGAAACAAATCGCCAAAACGCATATTGTGGCCCTGACTCTCAGAAACACGAAACACAAATCGGACACACTGGAAAGATTGTGCGAAAAATCAGTATAAGTGGCCTGTCCAAAACTGGAATATCATTGCACATAAAGTCACACAGACAGAGTGCCAAGGTTAACCCAGGAAGAAAGAGAACGAACAGAAGGGCTAGTTGAATGGCTGACAATCTTAGTTATTTCACGGAATGACTGAAATTTGTAGTCATTTCACGAAATGACTGATTTCACAATCTGTCTGTAACATATTTACTATTAAATATAACAGTGTTTGTGAAGAACTATATGGGGCCATGCGTTGCTACCCTCAACGTCATCGCAATTGGCCTGTTCCACACATGCATATCAAAACTCCACCATACAGCTTGTATACTGCAGAAAGCGGCGTTTGAAAAACCAAACACAAACAAAGAAACTAAGAAACTAAACTTCAAACATCGAAACAAGCAAACACGCAATATAGCATGTATTTGATTAAACTAAATAGAACGATAGCATATTTGGGCACGTCATCATTGAAGACAGCATTTATTTGCTGTCAGTCGCAACTTCGTTTCTCCTCTTATAACCATTATATGTTGAATAATTTAAGAGAATATTGAATACATTTGAAATAGCACCATGAGGAAAAGTTATCATCAGAAGCAAATAGAAAGACCTCAAAGGAAAACTGCTTATAATAGAAGCCTTTGTTTTGATCGATATAACATTTTGTGTAATCACTGTTTGTGTGATGAATGATATGAAATGTTGCCAGCTAATTTATCAAATCATTTTTCAATAAAGATCTTGTTAAATGATGGAGCTTTAGCCGACAAAGATTTACGACGCACATTAGTTCTCGATCACAATACATATTGTATCTACAGAAATGTACCTGCAAATATTTCAGCCTTCTTCATAAAACGACAGAAGGCTTTCCAGATTCACGAGGTCTCTTTTAAAGCAGAGTCCACTATACGATACCTACTTTATCATAAGCAGGTGTTAATGCAACATTGTCAATGGGTGGTGATACCAGTATCCAGTGACAAACACATGCAAAGAGAAGTCAAGATTACGACTCTGGGTTTTCTCTTGTTTGTTAGAGCCTTTCACAGTTGTAAATGAACCGACTGTCTTTCATTAATTTGTCAGAAAATATGAGTGAGTGAGTTTTGTTTTACTTCGCACCCATCACTATTCCAGCTATATGGCGGCGGTCTGTGAATATCGAGTCTGGACCAGACAATCCAGTGATCAATAACATGAGCATCGATCTACGCAATAGGGATACTATGACATGACTGTGGCCACCCAGTCAGCGAGCATGATCCGTTAGTCGCTCTTACGACAAAATCAGAAAGAAATAACTTTAAACATTATAACTTATAAGATCAAAATACATGTTAAAATAGCCTTCCGGATATTTATGCTTAAGCACAATGTGTGCTTTAGATTATCTCACATGACCACAGATGTAATGAAGTATCACAGATTAACTATTTGACACATATTGCCCCGTAGATACAGGGAGTGCCTAGAACATACCACGCCGATAGCATTTTAATGGCAGTGAGATCAGATGCAATTATATCAAATGTTGCTGAATCAGCACATCCACTGCTGTAGCAGAAATGCTATACTAGCGTTACCATTTCTAGTAACTGTGACAGATATTCATTCTATATTTTTCGACTTATATTCGCTGAAACATGGACCACATACACAGAGAAGCATTCTTAGTTAACGCTATATTGATCAAGTGTGAAGTCCTGGTAAAGCAAGTATTAGCCAGCTCCTGGTATGGTGAATGTTCTTGGCGTAATCCGGTAGACAGCTCCGATAATGATTTGAACTATCCTTTGATTACGAGCCACGGCATGGAAGGGTATGCATGTATTGGATTATAGGAGCAAGGAGCAAACTGTCTGTGATGGAGGAGCAAGGTCACCAAGCTCGGGGGCTTATCTAATCAGCTGGAATCAAGACATGTGCACAGATTAACTGTAGCTGAAGTCTATGATGGCAGAACGAGAAAGTGACGGGTGATTACCACTGTGGAACAATGATGAGTTATATCATAGGTCGAATGAAGTATTTTTGGCATGTGGACATCAGATCTGGATAACCTTTACACATGTGACATTTTGCTCCCTTGGAAATTTGGTTGTCAAGGATGTATAGAGTATTCTGTCATGTTAATGAGTCTGTACATAACTCTCTGAGGTCAAGGAAAAGGAACACTATGAAAATATCAAAACATTGATATTGGTTGTATTTCGCGCTTTCTTTGTACATTCGTTAAAATAGAGGCGACTGACCCTTTTCCACTTCTGTAAAAAAAACTCTGCTAATTGTAGATTTTTATGTCTATTGTGAATATATCACGAGTATGTATTTGGTTGAGCTCTGTTACAGTAGTACAACGCACTCTGCATACAATCGAGTCTGGACCAGACAATCCGGATTATTGACACTATGAGATCCTGTCCCACTGGTGGCACCCGTAATAAACATATGCAAAGGTGTGGCAAATGTTCACCTGAAAACTTCTGGATCATAATGGTGCAACTAAAAACTCCAATCATTTCCCCGATATGGCATTGCTGCACATACCAGTCGAATCCAATGATGTTTTCTTGAAATTCTGCAAGACCTCCTCCATTTTGGACTAATAGAATGGTGGTATATTTATTTTTGTGTGGAATATCTTTTCACACTTTCATGCTATGACACATTTAAAATAATCGAAAGACGTTGTTGAACACATCAGGAATTACAAACTCTTGTATTTTCTTAATTAAATATACCCAGACGAAATGAATATAACCATAAGATATGTGGCTGTTTAAATGTGAAATGTAATCTTTCCTTACAGAAAAAGAAATGCTTAAGGAGAATCGCTGTCTTGCGACTGACATTGAAACATCTCCCGCACATCTCCTCGTCAGCTATCTCACTAAGTGTATTCGGTATCTAATAGATGTTAGGTCTGAAGCAGAATTGCCGATGATTCATTTACAGCTGTCACTCATTCTTTTTCTCCCAATGCGAGTAGCATTTACACCAGAGTTTTCTGAATTTTCAATAGGGACGCTGGAAAAATCAATGTGGTTTACACAAACCGACCTTATAAGTGCAAATTGGAAGACGATATACAGAGACACGTATTCTGGTGCAAAACGCATCAACCCCGCATGATCTGAAGATCATATGTACCATAGGCAACGAAAATATACTTTTGATTCTATTACAATGCCGATATGTGCTTTTTAGCATTTTGTTTTCTACAAAATTTACCGTAACAAAGGAAACCATTTTTATGCAAGTGCCTTACAGCTCAACCGCAAAAACAAATGCGTTTATTGCTAAATCTGACTGTAAGTGAACGGATGTCATCGATCGATGCACTATGGTAAGCAGATCTAAAGGAACATAAATAATAGTTATGGTTATGTAGGATACATATGTATTGGAGCGTTATTTCACGCAATAACAGTTAATAAATTGTATATTGGTATATTTGTTTGATGTTTAACGTTGCACACAATAATATTCAAGTTATATGACTGCGGTCTGCCAATATTCAAGTCTAGATGAGACAATCCAATGACTGAAAACATGAGCATTTAATCTACGCAACTGGGATACGACACCAAGTCTGCCAGCATTACTACCAATCCAGCTAGTCACTGCTTACGACAAGCATGACTTTTAACCCAATGAAGTAATAATATCTTCTTTCAATTCACAAGACAGTACAGCAACCAAAGTATCTTCAAAGGAAATACAACGACGTTTACACTCAACATAGCCCGCAATGCGTCCACATTTTTAAAATGACGAAATGACCAGTCCCAACTGCTCAGTCGTCTCTGCCAACCACGATCTCTTTCGCTATGTACGAGCTGTATTCTGATTCCGGAGTCACAAATGTCACAAAATGGTTTTAATAACTTCCACTTTCCTGAGTGATAGCAATATCACAAAACCCTACAGCCACGCCAATTGGTACTACTGTCGGCACAAGCAAAGTGGACGAGTTCCAGCATGATTGTTATCACCCGTTGTAAAATTAGAGGACTACCCCCCATTACTAAGCGCTAATTTTATAGTGTGTCTGAAGGTCGCTTTTATAATCTCATCGACCAGTTCCCCAAATTGGAACTTAAATTCGACGACCGATTTCAATGTCCGGGTCACCTCATGAGAGTTATTATTGCGATGAATTCTTCCTCCATGCTCTTCGGCCATTAGAGCTTAAGATTTTCGTGCACATTTCACTCATTGTGCTGTAATTGATGTCCTCATGAACATGTACATGACGAGACCTCGCTATTCCTTGTAACGCTTTATTGCCAAGCATAAGGTGAGCTAGTGAGTGGGTGAGTGGGTGAGTGGGTGATTACTTGAGTGTGTGAGTAAACGGGTGGGTGAGTAGGGTGAGTGGACTGGTGTGGGGGTGAATCAACAGTCCAATATATCTGCTTTGCCGAAGGGACAGAACAAGGCACAGCAAATTCCGGTGGACCGAATACCACGTGTGTACACGAGTACACGAGCACTCATAAACAGACAAAGGACATCCTAAATGGTAGGTCAGTCTTGCGTTCCAGACTTACGACACCCCAATGAATATAGTGCTTTCTGGCAATGCCACAGTTTTGCTTTTTTCATGTTTATCCATTTACCAGTTGTGTTGTTTTTTGTTTTTTTTGTGTCTTGTAGTATGCCGCACTCAACAATTTTGATAGCTTTATGATGGCAGTCTGATCTACGCAAATGGAATACGTTGACATTTGTCGACTACGTCAGTGAGACTAGCCACCCGAACCCGTTTGTCGCCTCTGTTTGTTGCTGAAGACCAATTCTAACCCGGACCTTCACGGGTAATCAAGTTTGAAAATCAGTTTAGATAAATCAAAAGCAATCTTGATTGGATCAAAAGCTAAATCTACTGATAAAATATGTAAAGACCTGAAAATTAATGGGTAACTGGTGAATTTGTTGTACTATTCATTAAATTTACAACAAATCTTGATAAATTATGGGTGATCAACACCAGAAAGAGACTGGACGGAATAAATAGACTCTTAGCATCTTGGAGAAAAAGACATTAAACACTTATTGGTAAAGTAACGGCAATAAAAATCCTAGCCAACTAGGATATTTTCAATTCTTTGACCATCCCACCAGCAGAATTTATTATTCATTGAAAAACTTTTTAAGAAAATTCAATTGGAATGATAAAAGTGATGAAATAGAGAGGAGAGTAATAAAAAATACACATGCATGAAGGAGGATTGAGAATGATTGATACAAATAGATTAATTTTATTGATGCTTTGAAATTATCCACCTTAAGACTTTGTTTTATAAAATGTGAAAAACATCCGTGCAATATACCTTTCAAAGATATATTTAATTTTGGAGCAAATTCTGAAAATTTTATTGAGATTGAAAACCCGTTTTTGCATGAAGTGCTAAATGCATGGAAAATATTTCACAAACAACATTATGTTGACAATATAACATCAATGAAATTCTATCCCAACTACTTTAGTTCAATCATAATTTCAAAAACTCTACACATTTTATGAATAATTGGGCATAGAAAGGGATTATAAATAGTAAGGATATATGTGATGAAAATGGATTACTATCTATAGAATCCTTAAAAGAAAAATATTGCATCAAATGTACTTTTTTTAGATTTTGCATATTTTACTGAACTTGAAACATAGAAGCATACTTGAAAGCACTATCACTCTATCCCAGTCAGGAATTTGTTAATATATGTTAATAAATTTAGTTAAAGCATCAAAAGGCTGCAGGACTTTATATGAAAAACTTATTTGCAATGATAAATATCCAAACATTTGTAATAAATGGCAGCTTTATTTTCTTAAACTGACTTTGATTGGAAACATATATTTAAAGTATATAGAAAAAGATTACAGGACACAAAGCTTATAGACTTTCAATATAGATTTCTACAAGGTATTATTTATACAAAAAGGACTTGGTCATAATGAAAAATGTTGATAACAGTTTTTGTTGATTCAAAATGATGTTAATGAGAGTGTGCACTGAGAATGTCAGGAGACACAAACTTCTTTGGAAAAAAACTATAAATTTCGCTTAACAATTTATATCCTCATCCATTGATATTATCAAAACACATGGTTTGGTTTGGTACTCAACATGAAAACAGAATACAAAATCACATCATCATTGCCGCGGAGAGGCATATTCACATACGCAGTATTAAAAATAAGCTTCCAAATCTATCTTTATATGAAAAAACTCTAAACGAAATACTATTTGTGGAAATCGTATATCAACAAAAAATAACGAAATAAATATTTTCAATCACAAATGGAGCATCTCTCTCCAGTACTTACATGACTCTAAACTGTATCGATTTGTACCTTGCATGATCTATACATTTTCTATTTAATTGCTTATGTATGTTTATGAACATATTAATATATGGAGATCTTACATGTACCTGTGTATCAAGTCACTGAGCCTGGCCACCCGCTCCCGATAGTCACCCGTGTGTGTTGCTGAAAACCAATTCTTACCCGGACCTTCACGGGTAGTTTTGATAGAAACCGGTTTATATCAGTGGTTGATATTATTACACCGTGGTCATGCGACGCTGACGAGAAAATCTCAGTTACCATGATTGACAACTTGATCTAATTTAGTCACAATTTACAGTAAGCATCAGATTCTGAAGGATCCATTTTCTTGAATGACATTTTCAATCTGTAAGCATCATGTTTACCCATACATTAACCTTCATCAGTGGTAGACGGTCTCCACAAACATGTGGAGCGACATTTGTCATAACTGACGAAAAATAGATTTAACCCAATTCATATCATTCCTTAGCGCGTTATAGAATCTAGCCGAAAAATATTCTTGCAAGGCTGAGCTTATCGTTGGTGTTGAAATCGATACAGATTGAAGTGCATTGGCTTTTTACCTACTTAAGCATAACGCTATGTCCTACCATTTCGCGATCCCTTGGTTTCATATGTGAATTTCACTCATCAGATCCCATAATTTGCGACAATATTCTGTCATAACGCTAATTTAATCTTTTGTGCGATTAATCGAGACTGCTTATTCTCTAGCATTGACGTGTCATTATATATATATATATCACTGGAATAAACTTTGCATTATTTGATGTTAGGCCGCTTTTTATTTATTCACTGTTTAACTGTTGAAATCTGTATGATTTGACACTAGGCATCGTGACACGACTTTGAAGAGATGTGCTGTCAAAAGGTCAGTTCACAAATTCAGTATAGTGTGTGCATAGACAATACTATATGCGACTGAAGAAAGCATCCTGATGTTCTTCCATTCAGGTTACGTCAATGCATGATTCTGGGACTGACGTAAACATCTCGCCATTTCTTCCCAAGCGTGTTCGATAGGGGGCAGGGCTGGAAAAACAGCTGGTCAGGTGAGTACCGGGATGTTCTGCTCTCTCAAGAAATATGTCACATCACGAGCGACATGTGGAGGGGTTATCTTGCTGAACCGTTTAGTTACATCTCTATCCTTGAATGAGCCGTTGCGAATGAGGTCCAATGATCTCATGCCTGTATCGCTGACCTGTCCGATCGCCATTGACAATGACAAGTTGTGTCCGACCATGAGATGTGATGCCACCCCATAGCATAATATTAGAGATGAGATCGTATTTCGATGGACACAAAAATGTCTGGCCACTTCATTTTCGGCCATTCCAGTCTCCAGCATACCCACGGCGCGGAGACGCTGATTTTCTGTAAGCCGTGGCATGACGTACGCGCAGTTTAGGTTGAGGTTAACGTGTTTGCCACACTCAGAGGCTACAAAATAATCAACAGTTCTTCAGTTTTCAATATCAGGTGTGTGAAATTCAGGTGTCAAAAAAGCATGCAAAAAGTGAGTAAGTCAATAATGCACACGTGCAATGCGCGATACGTGATATCAAATTCCATGCAAAGGTTTGCTACAATGTCATGTTTATTTGGGATATTTTCATAACAACTTTTATTTTATGCAGTTTTGTGTTATGCACAGTTACTGTTTTCCGGTAGTATATTTACAATTACACCGACGGGACACGGAATCCTGAAACCGTAGGTCGCAGACCTCTTCAGCAATTGTCCACAGACGCGAAATGACAACGGGATTAACGGCAATGACCTACATGACCACAATAGATTCTACCTTTCATATAATCCTGAACTTATGTCGCAGGCAAACTACCGCTTACATGGGATTCGAACCCTTTTCCGAGTAATCCCCATCCGCCTGGCGCATATATGGCCCTCGCCCCTGTTATTATCTAATTACAACTCTCTGTTCCACTGTGCGTTGTATTGGGTATCGATCGGCGGACGGACTACGCTCTTCGCGCTGGATCGAGCGCGCTGCCCCTCCCTTCTACAGCGTTGCACAAGCTCCCTCGCTGAGACGTGTGGCCACTAGGCTTCTAATGAGTCTCCGTCAGCTTGTGACTTCCTTCACAGTGGACAACACATGTTCTCATATACCTGTTTTAATCTGACGTTCGCCAGAACATATTGCAAAGAGGATACAGGTAAGGATTTTACTTTTCAAACTTTTCTGAAGGGTTAGCGTTGATAAATGCTACCTGAATTCTAAGTGTTACATATTTTCTACACGAGATAAACTTTAAAGGAACTAGATCTCTTTATTTCTTAAACTGAAATGACAGTCGACCGAGGGAGTATGATTAATGTTTGTGAGCGTCGTGATAATACCAACACAGTCTGATAGTTAACGTTGCAAGTGACAAGACAAATGTATTTGAAGTAAGCTCATTAAAACTATTCGAGATATGATAAGAAGCTGAGAGGCAGCATAGAATTAACTCTCGGAACACAAAAGAAAAGCGTTATATGTCCACATTCAATTGCTGAACAGGGGCCCTTTGCACAAAGCCATCTTAGCGCTACGACTGTCGTAAGTCTATGTTCAAGCAAGGGAGTTACGATCATCTGAGTGCTACGTTTACTTCGTGGAACGGGCACAGTATTGTAACGGGGTACGTTACTTGCTGCCAAGAAGCGTAATGTCTGCTTTCAGTATTTTCTTCGTTCTGACTGACGAGATAAAACTGCCTCTAATCAACACTATATTTCACTCACTGTTTAATTATTGCATATGATACGAGATAACAATATGCAATATCTTTTTGTCATTACACTGTGAAATTGAAATGATTGGGAACCAGACTGTACGTCATACAAATATGGTCAAGATTCGATTAATTATCAGCTTGTGTAATTATATTGAAATATCACCGACGGCGTGAAATAATACTCATTGGTAAGTGTGTAGGCTCACATGTCAAACTGGTCGTTTTATGCCCGTATCACTGTGAAACACAATCATCAGGAAAATGAGATTGGCAATGCGCGATCATGTGAGCCTTTGTGATACAAATCACATTGTCTACAGTCTATTGACGGTGAACAAAACAGACCATTAAGAAATCGAAAAGATGAACAGAAAATCGAACGTTGCGGGCTGGCTATGTTTTTTCTTTCATTATGCACTTCAACAACCAAAGGTGTCGATGTGACTCAAACCCTTTCTATTGCCACACCTTGCTGTGTGTCTCACTACTATTTTACAGGTCACGTTTAATGATTGGCGTTTCCATTTCGGTACAATGGGCAATACAGTAGAATACAATATAATGCAATTACATACAATAAATTACAAGTTTGATGCTTATATATGCTTGTACTCCACAATGCCAATCCTTTATAGAAGCATTTAAACAAATTTGAAGCAAATTCTTCAGTATCACAGCAACTACCGTAAACCGGTTGAATACTCTTGAATACAGCAGTGGGGTAGACATGTGCGTAACTTTTTGTAAGGTTACCTTAAGGTTAATCTTAGTCACTAAGTCACTTAGTTGTGGTTGTTTCGTACAACGGTACCAAGACGTAAGCGTAATTTGAATTCGGGAGATTTAGAGAATGTGCATAGATCAAGCGTCCTACCTTTATCCGCATTAAGAAGGAAGTGATGTGTTTACGCGAAAAAGGAGTTATGCTTAACACAGTACATCTGAAGCATCAGTAGTTTCCTTTGAGTAGACTCGATTCATGTCTCATCTTTTGGAATTTGTGGGTATTGCCGCATATACGTACGACTCAATTTGTACTTACGACACTTACGGCTTTTATGTACATTGTCGCTCACGACCTTTATGTACATTGTCACTTACGGCCGTTATGTATATACATTGTCACTTACGGCCGTTATGTACATTGTCCCTCACGACCGTTATGTACATTGTCTCTTACGGCCGTTTTGTACATTGTCTCTCACGACCTTTATGTACATTGTCACTTACGGCCGTTTTGTACATTGTCCCTCACGACCGTTATGTACATTGTCTCTCACGACCGTTATGTACATTGTCTCTCACGATCTTTATGTACATTGTCTCTCACGATCTTTATGTACCTTGTCTCTCACGACCTTTATGTACATTGTCTCTCACGACCTTTATGTACCTTGTCTCTCACGACCGTTATGTACCTTGT
>VKKT01001241.1:44034-54527 GCA_008038995.1 Haliotis laevigata
GTCGCCTCTTACGACAAGCATGAGTTACTGAAGATCAATATTCTAACCCGGACCTTCACGGCCTAAAGAGATAATTATTCTCATGTATTACCAATGTGCTGATCCGTGAATATCCAGGTTAGAATTGGTCTTCAGCAAACCCATGTCTGTATGAATGAGTGAGTGTGTTTAGTTTTACGCTGCTTTTAGCAATACTCCAGCAATATCACGATGGGGAACACCAGAAATGGGCTTCACACACTGAACCCATGTGGGGAATCGAACCCGGGTCTTCTGCGTGACGAGCGGACGTTTTAACCACTAGGTTACCCCACCGCCACCCTGTCGTAAGAAGCTACTAACGGGATCGTGTGGCAAGGATTATTGACACATGTCATCATATCCCAATTGCATAGATCGATGTTCATGGTGTTAATCACTGGATATTCTCGATAATTTACAGACCACCGTCGCATAGCCAGAATGTTGCTGAGTGCGGCCTTAAACAAAAACAAAAACAAAGAGACCTAAAGAATCCAGATTATTTTTATGATATTTTAACTTTCAGGCTGCACTTAAAATGTGATTACACAGCATTTTGTTACTTTTATGCTATATTTTTAGTCGGAAACAGCACGTGTTACGGGACATTAACTGATTCGTTTCGCTGGCTAGTACATTACTTGCAAGAGTGGATCTTTTATGTTATCTTTACATTAGGTTTCGTTTTCGATTTGAATCCCTCTCATTCTGATGTTTATATCGGTTGGATGGCTTGGAACAGGAATCGGATGTGAATCAGACGAGATCAAAGAGTTGAAAATTTCCGACGACGCCTTATTTGCTACACTTGAAATATTTTAAACTTTAACTTGAAATAAGTAACTTTTTGTGTTTGTTCTGATATCATGTGGAAGTTGTTTTATGTAGATAGCAGCATTCGTCGTGAAGTATGGTGTCATTAATTATATTTGACAAAAAATAGTAGCTGAATCCTGGTGACTGTCGTCATGGTAACAGGCATCCTTGTTTCCATGGTCGCAGCATCCTCATTGTGGCAAAGTGTTATACTTTTGGTAGTTCAGGTTTTCGGAATCGCAACCAGATTTAAAGATACCCGCGAAGATCCGGGTTAGAATTGATCTTCAGCAACCCATGCTTGTCGCAAGAGGCGACTAACGGGATCGGGTGGTCAGGCCTGCAGGCTTAGTTGACACATGCCATCGTAACCCAATAACGTAGATGTTGATCACTGGATTGTCTGGTACAGACTCGATTATTTACAGACTGCCGCCACATAGTTAGAATATTGCTGAGTTAGGCGTTAAACAACAAACAATCAAAAATACATAAAGTTCTGGTATATATTCAAGACAGATCTTTAATTCTTGGTATGCTGCGTGTTATCTACCAATTCAAGTTACCTTTTATGCACAGGTTATCAGTCAAGTACGATCTTATAATCATTTACCATTCTTTACGTTATAAAGTTACTGTCCAAAAGCCACAAGGTCCTATAAGACGAGGGTAGGATGCTTGCGTTGAAGACATGGGGACCATAACTCCATACAGTCATACTCATTGGCACCGTTAAAGGCGAGAACTTATGGATGTTAACTTCTTTGTTTTAAGGAACACAACGTTTCGGAGAATATTCTTACTCTTTCCACCAGGTGAATGGGAAACTAGGAAACGGATAACTATATAAGTGCATGTGAGCAACACCGATAAGATAACATGGGAAGCTAGTAGTTAATTAGTAATATTTGGTAACTGGGGATGGACAAATGCAAGGCAGGAATTACTAATCCAGGCATGAGGGATGAGATAACAATGGTGGCATTTAATAAGGGAAACGACAATAAAACAAGGAAGCCAGGGGACGTTGTATACATATTTCTTTAAAAAATCCCATCGTAAGTTTCTAATCTCTTATTTACAGACGTGATATATGATGAATTTAGAATATATTTCCAACATACGTGGAAAGTAAACGTGTGGTACTACATCCCTGGAAGTTCAAAATGATAGTGAAGACCATTTTACAATTTGAACACCATGTGTGCACTTTAAAGTTTCAACTGAGTTGAACATTATCATTTTGATTGATGGACGAGATTGTTGATAATCCGAATTCAAAGTTCAAGGAGCAGAGATAATTCATGGTGTTATCCAAGTGGAAGGATATTCAATATAAATTAGTTTAATGTGACAATGTCTTATGAGACCTTTAGTGCAGGATGCGCTCACCTTTCCACGAACACCTGGTATAACCACTAATTGATAGTGATTCATACACACATGCCTATGGAACAGCTGGATTCAACAAAAACTTCATTTAAAAGAGATGTTTTACGATAAGAACGGGCTCGAGCTTATTACAGAATATTATAAAAGTACTTAATGCATACTTGTGGATATCGTTAGTGTTAGGAAGCCCATTCGTTTAAGGTCTGTTGAGCAGCATCATTTGGGCAGGCCAGGAACCTATGATTTGGGGTTCGAGTCCTTGTTCGCCTTGGTTCAGTGTATATATGTAGGTTTATCAGCAACATACCATGCTCGTGAAGGTTGGGACACTTTTTCAGTCCAATGGACAGTTATACGTATGTTTGGCTGTCGTGTCTGATATGTAAAATGACACTTTCTGCACCCTCACAATGTCTTACAACTTACAAAAGGTGATCGAGCAAATGCGTAGGGGCGATCGATCCTGATGTAGTTAAGGCTGTAACTCTTCTGTTTGCTTACAGTCATTCAATCAGATAACAACTTGCCGAGCCTTGCTGTCTTCTTAATGAAGCTAAGGGTACGCCAGATTGATTAGAGTTGCCTCCCTTATAAGCGTCAGACACCTATGGCCTGGGCTCAAAACCAGATTTGTCCTGATTTGATATCTATGTCAGTTTGCACCGTACCCGTGGGTTTTATGAAAGCGTAAACGTCTTAGACCTGCATTACATCAGACTTTCCCTCCATATCAAACTAAAACGTTGTGACAGACAGAACCAATATAGTCTTCGAATCGCGAATCGAAGGTTGGACGTTCTGTACATTTACGATAACATCAGACTCTTGATACGCCAGCCTTGATTCAACAAATTAATCAAAGCCTAGAGGCTTGAACCTTCGTTTAAGATTAAGTCAATCTCAATGGATACCAGTTACCATACTGGCAATGGATGCTGACAGATTGATGCTAATGATAAAACAGAAGAACCGATGCTTAATCATCATCTTCCTCAGTAGGAAAAACCCCAGCTCTAGTAGGAACATATACATATCATGAAGATTACAAATTAGAAAACGTTCTTAAGATTCCCAACGACACAGTAATCTGATTTTACTGGAGATATGAAAGTTGTGTAACAACCCTAGGATCAATGTCCAATTAGTGTATTGTCATTATCGAAGATGTTTGATTGCGAAACTTACATTTCAAGAACTTGTTAAGCGAGACCCTTTGCCTCGCGGTGCCATCCACATTAGTTTCAGTGCTACAGCCTTCTCTCTGATTACTATAGATGGAAAAATGGTTAAATGAATTTGATAAAACCCGTTATATGATGCCACGTTGTCGACCTGATACAGAAATTGTGACCATGACAAATTGGGTAATCATATGGCATAGTAAGATATAAGAAATAGAAATGTTTTCTAATATTTTAATCCCATGCTCATTTGTGTTCATGTCACATCGAAATATGAAAATGCTTTTTTGGAAGAAACCTCATTTTGATAATTTGTTATATGACTGTGAAACGCTTATGGCGCCCATTGTCTTCCAGTGTTTTTCTCTTCTGAAATTGAAACGTGAATGAACTGCAAACGAATACAATGAAATAAAAAACCCGAGTATCATCAATACGAAAATGCTGCATTTTGATTTATGATTGATCACCTGTTCCTGTTTTTAAACGTCTTCAGCGCTCTGGTGTCGAGTTGCATCGCCTAACATTCTGGTTTGATAGAACATATCGGCAGAGAACCAAGCATTTCTTTATGTTGTGATCTTGGAAATGAAATTTTGGATTATCCGTGCAGTGATATCCGTGTAGAACTGGATGATCTAGTAAACTCCCTTTTCCATACTATTGCGTTTGAGATCAAACAAACAAACAGAAAAAATGCTTCTTGGATAATATGTATCAAACAAAAGTATGCATACGTAAATCCGGAAACCTTTGTATCCGAATGATGTAAAAAGCATCCATTACGGTCAACAAACACGAAAAATAATTTAAGATAATTTACATAAAACAAAGGGTAGACTCGTAMATCTGGAAACCTTAATATTCGAACGTTGTAAAAATGAGGCATTCTGGTAATGAACAGCATTGTAAAAAGTTTGGAATTGTACCTCGGAGCCTTATTTTAGTTTCTGGGAAGGGTTTTCATGGTTATGTAAGCTGTAGGTTACATGGCAACGACCTTGGATTCTCATGTTCCTACATCTTCCTCTCATTCCTATGCAATTCCCTGATAACCATCTGTGCGACGCAACATCATCAACATACGTCATTAACTGACGTGTTTACTTGACAGCAAAATCGACCCTTTTTAACGTTTCGTAAGTTGTGAGTTAGAAATATCGACAGTAGCCTTCATTTTTACCTCCTTATCTACAGCATTTATTGACTTTGGTTTCATGGCAGTCTGTTGCAGGAAGTGAATATTTGACAAGAGGAAGAAGTCAAAGTCTTCTTCAGAACCGAGGTTGGTTTTGTCCGTGTGAGCGATTATTGTTACAGTGTTAACTACCAAACGTTGATCCAGGATAACGGTTTTGTTGCCAATTGGCTATTTGGTTCCAACTCAGATTGGATTAAGGTGGTTGGATAGCCTAGTTGTTAAAGCGTTCATACCTCTGCGTTCTATGAGTCAGTGAGTGAGTGAGTTAGTTGGGTTTTACGCCGCTTTTAGCAATATTCCAGCAATATCACGGCGGGGGACACCAGAAACGGCTTCACGCATTGTATCCATGTGGCAAATCGAACCCGCATCTTTGGCGTGACGAGCGAACGCTTAACCACGAGGCTACCCCACCGCCTCTCATTGTTTGGAGAAAGCAAGGGCACGGGTATGGTGCTGTTACACTGAGCGATGAAACCTAGTCGCAGGTCGAAGCCCAGATGATCGTTGAATATATTTCTTAAATGTTGGTACCATACCATGGAATCACCAAAAAGGTAAAACGCCAGCCATAACTGAAATCACTGAGCAAAGCAACGTCACTTATTCTCTCTCGGAATGTACTTAAACCGCGTTTTATTATCGAAACTGTATACAAGAAATCTGTCTGAAACGGATCTTACGGGTTTCTTTCTATTTTTCTGTAAATACATCAAACAGTAGAGTAAATGGTAGATTTTTTCTTATGTTGTCAACTGAATCCATTACGATCATTTAGTATATTTCAATAAACCATATCAAGTTTGCATTTGCCGTTAAAAAGACCTGATGAATTAACAGTGAGACTATTAAGCTGAAATGGAAATGAGTGTTCAATTTCGTTGATAGATAGTTGATAGAGATGAACAAAAATAAAAATTCAAAGGCTATCGTGTGTAACTTTTAAGGCATTTGTGTTTATTGAAATGATATGGGAAGCTTATTCTGAGACTTTGATAAAACATTTGCTTTTATCATATCAATTTTAACATAATTGTTCTCTTGAGTTCTACACAAGACCAATCACTATCTTAACGTACAGTAACTATTTAACCGTTTCTCTAAGTATACCGAATAAAAGCGGCAAAATGTAAAATGCTACAAAAACATTTCCATTATCATAAGACGTCCATTGTACGATTTCAGCTTTATCTTAAGCCTGTGCTGGTTATGCATGATGAATCACTATCAAATAGCGATTGTGCCTGACTGCTTTCTGGCCCTCAGGTGGAACCGGTCACAAATGCACGTAAAGGCGCGTCAATGTTTGTTTGCTTTAGAAAACCTGCTAGCAGTAATATAACAAGCAGTAATAAGATAAATACACACCGGACCCACGGTTCAAGTGAAAATATGGAATTTCATCCGAAATCACTTTCGTACCTGATGCTTCAAATTAGGAACGTTTGGGGGAAGTTACTAAAGTTTCCACTTCACTTCGGATAATATTCAGTATTTGTCACACGGGAAAACTACTGGACTCGGGCATTATTCTAAAGTGTTGAAATTAAACTTCAAACAACGTGTTTTGTCAGAATTGGAAGAAGGCGAAGGCAGTTTTTGTATGCATCGCTAATGATTCAGATGCTCGTTGAAAATACATCCATCCTCTGGTACAATTTTTCTCACGGTAATTTATCATTCCTTTGAACTTACTTGTGTTCTTCGTTGAAATATTGTTTCTTTAATGGTGATTAATTAAGGTATAGGGGCGGTGGGGTAGCCTAGTGGTTAAAGCGTTCGCCCATCACGCCGATGATTCCCCATATAGGTACAATATGTGAAGCCCATTTCTGGTGTCTTCCGCCATGATGTTGCTGGAATATTGCTAAAAGAAGCGAAGAACTAAACTCACTGACTCACTAATGAAGGTGTGCTAGCGGTTGGTGGTTAGAGTGAGTGAGTGATGAAGGTGCAACACGTGTACGACATTTGTGAAACGTGTGAACACGGGTATGCAATAAACAGCGAATCTTGGAGTTGAACCAAAATCTTAGGTAAGGGGCATAACTCTGCACGTCCAGACTGACGTACAAAGAAAGTACACATACGGTGACTTGTAGTACACGTACACAATCAAAATGTTATTCAAAAAGTTTACTTTGTTCTTTTGGAAAATACTTCAGATGTGTACTTTTCTTGCATTTCAGTTTATTTTTTGCCTTTGGCAAAGTAAATATTCTGGCCGATGAGCCAAATGTTTTTCGCCCATTGGCCAGATTTTTAATATCGCTCTAAATTAGCCGAATTATGTCAAAATGAGTTGAAGTTTGCGTCATGATACTTATAAACATACTTTCATTCATTTACAACCTCCAAAACATGGAAACACATGTATTTCAAGTAAAAGTAAATATTCTCGGCCATGGGCGATGTTTTTTAATATCGCTCTAAATTAGCCGAGTTAAGCCAAAATGAGTTGAAGTTTGTGTCATGATACTTATAAACATACTTTCATTTATTTACAACCTCCAAAACATGAATTCTGAGCGAAACTAAACATTCTCGCCCATGGGCAAGCGAGTTTAAATTTTGAGTTTTCGAAAAACATAATTATAATTTTTTCATCCTAAGCATATTTTCATAACAACTGCATGTTTAATTTTGTCAAATCCCTTGTCAGAAAGTGGCCACAGTGAAGAGAGTTTCTGGACTTTTGGGTGTCTAGATTTAAATTGTGACCTATTCAGTATATATTCCGTAATATATCTGTGTCTGTCGGTAAAATGACTGAACGAGGCACAAAACAATGCTCAATCACGTTGAAAAAGATGTCAATTTCCCGTAAAATATACAACACATTCAGGATCGGCATGATGATATTATTCTAGCTGTCCAGAACATTTAACAAAGTTTGATGTGCAAATGTATGTCCTTTCCCATTTTTTGTCAGAAAACGCATGTTTAAAACATCCAAGATGGTTTTGTCTATATTTATCTGTCTATGCATGATTAACCTTGAATAGAATGTTTGAATATCACAGAAACGCCATTTACCCCAAGCATGGTTATCAGTCAGTCTACCATATGAAAAATGCTCAAAGAAGATTGCAACCTTTAGAAGCAATTACTTGATCGTTCCCAGTGTCCTCTGCGAAACTGCAAGCGTACATTCCTATGTCCAGTAATCGCCATCCCTATGTCTAGTAGATCATTGATACTGCTGCATGCCTGCACTGACGTGGTCAGTGAGCTACGCTGTTGTGTCCAGTAAATCCGGGTTGTAATTAGAACAATCGTTCGAACTGATAAGAAGATCCATAGCCTTAGAAGGTATGTATGAAAGCGCGGTAGTATTGGGGTTGAAATTAGACCATTTAACAAGCTTGGGTGAGGGGAGATGTGTTATTTATCCATACCGTGATTTTACGACTCTCATCCTATTTTCACACATGATCCTGATTCAATTACAAGAAACATGTAGACGTAAAGGTATACTGGTATATACAGCTGACTGTGTCTTCTTGCAAGTTAGTGTCTCGCCGAAGATGTGTGATTAGAACTGAAGATGATTAGATCTAACAGTAAACAGGGGCCAAAATGCAAGAAGGATCACGTGTACAATTGAATGTAAAACCTACAGTCTCATCAGCCTACATTATTATACATTAGGATAAAGCATCAAATGAAATGGCATCATGTATGTCCTTAGCATCATCTCAAACAAATATGTGGAGGGCAATTGTTGGGTGAAATAAAATCAATCACTAATACAATATTTTCCTCAAATCCCTTCAAGAAGGGGGACATTATCAAGTAAACATGTAGACAAACGTTTAGTCTCTGAATATACCAGTTAAATTGAAAAGGAGCCCCAGGGAGACCAAATACTGAACCTGGGGAAATCTAGACTTGCTTCACTTAGGGCTTTAGNATTGCAGGGAGGGCTAGGCTGTAGGGGAAATAATGTGGTTCAGGGACTGTGAGACAGACTAGTAAACATCGCTCATAAACAAGCTTTTCATCTTAAAATCAGAAATATCTGATTTGTTCCTTTGACGAATGTCAGGTCAAATCAGTATCAGTTTAGGTCAGACGGCTGTTCCTTCTGAATTGTGTGCCTCGTACTGCAGCTGCACTCAAATGTTCAAGGCGTGGTACACAATGTTTGGTGTGCGGATTCTATAAGACCAACTAGTTGCGTCACGCGTTGCACTTTCGTACAATAGGAATTAACTTCTGTGCAGTTGGGTACAGCATTTATTTACGATATTAGACCCGTGGTTAGAATAGGTCTTCAGCAATTTGAAAGACAAAACAGATTTTATGTAACCAGTGTTTTAGTAAATCCTTGTTGGCCTTATTGATGAATTCGACCCGTGAATATATCCGGGTTATAATTGGTCTTCAGAAACCCATGTTTATCGTAAAAGGCGACTAACGAGATGGTCAAACTCGGTGACTTGGCTTGCGGAGATCAATTCTCATGATGTTAATCACTGGATAGTCAGATCCAGGCTCGAATATATACAGACAGACGTGTTAATGTACGGTTTTATTGTTTAGATTGTTTAATGGTAATGAAATAAGATGTCGCCCGAAACAATTTCAGTACCATTTACAACACGGTGGACCTAACGTCATATGTCTGATAACATTTAAGTTATTTGCTGGCACCACTGGTTTTCAGAGGTCTGTTCCTATATAACTTTCACAAGCCCTTTACTTACAATCTCTTTTGTTTCTGTTGATAATCAACTGTATCATTTAGCATTGACGTTATATATGTCTGAAGACAAACGGGCTGTGGGGTAGCCTAGTGGTTAAAGCGTTTGCTCTTCACGCCGAAGACCCGGGTTCGATTCCCCACATGGGTGCAATGTGTGAAGCCCATTTCTAGTGTCTGCCGCCGTGATATTGCTAAAAACCAAACTCACTCACTCAAACACACATGATTCACATTTTACAGCCACGAGTAGGATCATTCCTCAACAGTACTTAGTAGTTGGTCCAATGACGGTTTTATTCAGTAAATGCTTTGTAGGAAATGAAATCATTCAGAACTACGACTCCCATTTGATATACAGTACCGGGCAAAGGAAAGTATACGCCTATGTATGATGGTGGCTAAAAATGAAACTTACAAGACAGTTGTAATCGACCGTTCTTATTTAATTGGGGCATCACAGTTGTTCTGGACCGAAAGTGATTTTTTTCCATCTTTGTAACATGATAAGCTTACTCAGATTCAATTTTCAAGTGTATACCTTTCCTGATTTTATCTGTGACTTCTACTGATGTATGTTTTTTTAGCACAAGGGGCAATGTCGTTCGGATTATGAAATTTCGTCAATTTATCACCCGAAGTCTTGTATAGTTTGTATAGATGGGTCAACGAAACGCAAGGCAGAGATTTACTCTATTTCGCAGTATCGATCGTCTATCATTTATCAAGCTGGGCGAATCCGTTAATGACCTTCTAGCGATGTACCCTGGTGTGTGGTGAACATACTTAATGGTTCTAGCTTCAGACAGAAAAATACAAATATATTCATCTTCTGATTTACGATAAGCTGCAACTCTCGAGATCTTCGGTATAGCTGATATTGTCTGTTGGCTGACATTAATGGCTCGGGATCAGTGGTCGGTTGCTGCTTTCATCAAATGATTTACAATGTATAATGTCATGGTTAGGGACATTGTATATGAACAGATACAAGAATAGATGCATGTGTACGCACATGAATAGGTGTATGAATATGAACATGAATATGTCTTTGATAACTATACGAATAGGTGAAGCAAGGTGAAATTGGGTTTAACGTCGTGCTTGAGAATATCTCGCTCATATGACGACGTTCATGCGTGTGTATGTGTGGCTGCTTGTACTAGCCCAGACTTAA
>VKKT01001241.1:97718-111744 GCA_008038995.1 Haliotis laevigata
CCTGCATGGACCCTAGTTGGATTTACACCATCCCTTCAGCCGCTGGCGATTGTAGGAAATATCTAGCCAAATTGTAAAAGAACAAAAATACTACGTTTTAAAAATCTGGAAACTTTATATGTAACTTTGAAAGTTTTGGGACTTACGTATACTCTCAGGAGGACAATACATTTACGATACTTTAAACCCACTTCGATTATTTACCGATATGTAAACGTCTACATTTTGATCTTATTGACTTGTGTTCATCACGGGTGCCATCGGCGGGTAGGATGTGTACACCTTAAAAATATATGGTGTAATCACTAGTTGGTAGTGTTTTTCCAACACATCATTATGATTTATGGGGAATTGCACAGCTGACTTTACTATTTGCAAATGTATCCTATGATAATGAGTAGGTTTTATCTATTCCCTTGTATGATTGCAATAATGTGTAAGTCAACCCCCAAACCCCCCACTCAGTCACCTGGCCTTAGTGAACCCATACAGATTAATCACTCCTCTTTAAAGCCTATAGTTTCCTATCACCCCTAAGAACGAGAACTCTTATTAGATAAATGCAATATCCCCCATACGTTATAAGATAATACAACATTATCACAACGAGCTAGTCCGTGGTATTAGCGAGGAATATTTCAATTAACACACTAATACTGTGCAGCCCCGTGTGTTATTGCACTTATTGGGTTAAATGGGGTGAATTAATGCATTAAATTACAGTATGTCAGGTAACGACACCAGCGCCATATAACGATCTAAGACAGGTTTGCCTTTAGGGAAGATGGTCCATCGGGGAAAGTATTCTTTTTCCAGGACGTCGATACTACACGGCCACGATATTGACACAGTTGACCCTGATCAACATCGATGGTCAGTGCAGCATCACAAATGGGCAACTGGATGTCTGTAAACAAACCTTGGCTTCACAAAATCACTAATCTTTGGTCGAAGATTGTCTATCTAAGAACAGGAGGGAGCCAATTAAGACCAGTTGCATGGTTCCCAAGACTCTTTCGTTCTGTTTTGTATTTTCTTTGTTTCCTTTTTATTTTTCTTTCATTTTCTTTCTATCACAAAGAGGTAATGTGTAGAAAATTTTAAAAATAACACATGTAATTTATAAACTCAAATGTGTAGCACTCAGATTTCCACATCAATTTGGAACATGGCAAAAATTCAACATTTTTAGAACGAAATGAAATAATTAACTGTATTGAAGCCAAAATTCGTGAAAGTGTGAATGGGCTCATTACAGCATAATTCCACTCTTAAGGACATGATCTCTCGGTGGAGTCTTCGATAATCAGATTGAAATTCAATGCTGCTCTTAATGGTTAAGCGAAGGAAGTCCTTACGAGCGATATTCCGGAGCTAACATTGTATCGACTCGCAAGGCTGGGCAAATATGTAACAAAACCATAATTATATAATTAAACCAGCATGATAGAATCACGATTACCTCGTAAAGGAAATATCAATTGACCAAAAGTTGGACAAGATCTTTTCTATGACTAACCAATTACGCAGAACGCTACTGTATTAAAGCAACTTCCGTTAAGGCTCAATGTTAACGCAGTGTTTGAAGCGACAAAAG
This sequence comes from Haliotis laevigata, assembly GCA_008038995.1. Classification (NCBI taxonomy): domain Eukaryota; kingdom Metazoa; phylum Mollusca; class Gastropoda; order Lepetellida; family Haliotidae; genus Haliotis; species Haliotis laevigata. Next base: position 99,316 of record VKKT01001241.1, read on the forward strand.
ACAGCAACAACCAAACACATGTAAAGATATGTGCTGTCGAAGTTGATGTCCAAGAACCTTTCGCATGTCCTCACATGTGAGTGAAATAATGAACGTTTTTCAGACTCTCTCAACTACAGCTTGGCGGATTATTGCTCTCGCTATCGACCACGTGTTTGTGTGTGATTTGGGTCAATACCTGTCAGGCCAATGTAATTGAAAATGTTAGAGATATCTGAATACCCTTCTTAAAATCATTGATGACAAAATGTGATTTTGAAAAGGGTAAGCGTGTATGTGCTGCCCTACTGATTGCAACCTTCATTCACACAATTCACACAAAGTGTATGTTGCATTACGCCGCAATCAGCCATAGTCTTACCATGGCCTGTACAGAATCGAGGCCGGACCGGTGAATGTACTGATCCAGTGATACTTTATTAAGGCCTCATTCAGCTCAAAGGATGGAGCACACTCAACTCACAAACGAATGAGGAATCCCCCATATCTGAACCCGAACACATTTATCTAACTTCTTAGAATGATTAATAAGTACGACATTGTTAGGGGAACGCATAAATGATTGCTTGAATTCGTGCCTTATCATTTATCACACATGAGGCATTGTAGTTATTAAATCTACCAGTACCACTCACACTGATGATATCAAACAGTTAACTAGCCTTCTTCATCAATCCCGGGAAAGATCAGCAGCATCTGATCAGTAGAGGGCAAACCACGAGGGGTTGATTAATACCTCTGTCGGGAGTGGACATGTGTTCCGACTGACAATACTCTTGCTTCTTCTTCAACACCGACTGCGGACTGGTCACAGAATGACCGCGGCCGTGATAAATGACCAGAGAGTTATGTCGAGTGACAGAAGGGCCGCTAACTTGACTCTTCTCCTCCATGCCTGCACGGGATTAATTACACGTCTTGAGCTCTTGCCAATCCTCGGAAGACTGGTATTAGACTTCATCTCTTTCATCAGAGTTCGTGGTTTAATTGAAAAGTAATAAATATTTCCTCGTGTATATTAAATTGAACAGACATTGACTGAGAGGATGGCATTGCGGGCAGATATAAAGTCATAGGGGATATTTTCATCAAGCGACACATTCACGATAGCTGGTCATCTTGTTCTTGTCCATGCAGCGTCTAGATTGAAGTACTAAATATGCATCAGTTTCTGAAAAGCCGCCATCATATTACGGGCATGTTTTCTTCCATTGACGAAATAACCGTTCCAAAACATGTCTCGGTGGTATCAAAGCAAGTTTTTATCAAAATCTAGAATTCAAAAAGTGCCATGAGGTATATTTTTTTATTTCAATCTCGCAAAAGCCAGACTATCCGAATGACCTGAAGGAAAGCATAAATAAGTTGTCATATTTGTTCCCAAGGCAACGTCCCGTCAATAGTTGAAAGATTACAGCTTCATGATCGTTTGAGAGAGATACATTGACAATGTTTACGCGTTCCATCTCGAAATACGCTTCGGATGTCAGGCTCGTTAACTTGGTTGACACATGTCATCGTATCCCAAATTGCTTAGATCGATGCTAATGCTGTTGATCACTGGATTGTCCGAACCTAACTCGATTTTTTACAGACCTCGGCCATATAGCTGGAATATTTCTGAGTACGAAGGTAAAGAACAATATGGTTTGCTACGAAAATACGAATATTCGTCGCCTTGCCATTGGTGAAACCAGCAATCACGAGCATGGTGCCACGAACTCAGAATCATTACCAGAACGAATCTGGGATTCGCAAAAAAATGTTATTCGGTTTCTGCCAGGCCTGAGTGATGGAACTCAGTGGATGGAATTAAGGTGGCTTTGATCACAGGGCCACCAACATATTACGCGAAATAATGTTCAATTAACATTGACCACATGAAACCCCAAGCCTGGATTGTACTTTTGTGTAAGAACCATAAATGCATTTGACATTTCGCGCACAATTGCTGCACATTGCTATAAGTGCGAATGATCGGGAACTGGCATCCATCCTCTCATCTAGAGCGAACTACGATGTGCTTACTTCCAAATACATCGGCTCCAATGTCTGATTTTATGTTTCACTCGGTAGACGGTCACCGTAAATAGCTCGTCGACAACTTGTAATTTGACCGAAATATCTCAGCATCGATGCCTTTGATATTGCGCTAGAGTTGGACTTTTTTTCTGCTTGGATTTGACTGTCAGAGCCCTTGTGCTCAAAACCTGGTAATAGTTTAAGTCAGCGGCTGATGTACGTTACATCTTATCACAACCGTGAAGATCTGGGTTAGAATTGGTGCCAAGTAGCCCATGAATGTAGAAAGAGGCGACTAACGGGATCGTGTGGTCAGGCTGGCTAACTTGGTATCCCAATTGTGTAGATCGATGCTCATGCTGTTGATCACTGGATTGTCTGGTCCTGACTCAATTATTTACAGACCCTGCCATACAGCTGGAATGTTGCTGAGTGCGACGTTAGACAATGCACAAACACCTTCTAACTGTATCTTTTCATGCGGTTTGTATGTCTATGAAGTTTGGTTACATTTAATACCTTAAATATCAAAGGTTATCCGTCCTTTTCGACCACTGTTAGTTAGTAAAACCTTGGTACCCGTGAAGGTCCTGGTTAGAATATTGATCTTCAGTTACCCATACTTGTCGGAAGAGGCGACTAACGGGATCGGGTGGTCAGGTTCGCTGACTTGKTTGACACATGTCATCAGTTCCCAATTGTGCAGATCGATGCTGATGCTGTTGATCACTGGATTGTCCGGTCTAGACTCGATTATTTACAAGTCGCAGCCATATAGCTGGAATACTGCTGAGTGCGGCGTAAAACTAAACTCACCGACACTCCAAAAAAAGGGCACTCACCGTAAGCTCCCAGATCGTCCATAACAACATCGTAATCTGCCATCGTCATCTGAAGTGGATTTTACATAACTAAGCCCTCAAGCAAACCGTCCTACTATTCATCGTTCTGGTTGTCCAAACTGACACCCAACCAACTCCTCCCCGTCTTTGCCTCCCCGATATTTTACAAACCGCAGCCATATATCTGGAATATTGCTGTGCAAGGCGTAAAACTAAACTCACTCACTCATTGTAAAACCTTGGTTATAGCGCCAGGCGATCGTTAAGCCCTTGCATGGTTAGTTTAGGCCATATACGCTTCCAGCACAATGAAACTCATGGTTTGGATTCATTCGTGACCAACTCGAGCTATTCCGGGCCAAGACGAATGGCGATTCGCGAAAGGGTTCCGTCTGTGAATAAACAGTCATTGCTAGAATAATTGTCAATTCATTCGTAATGATTCATGTACAATTTCTAATTACCATTCTAACCTGTAATTCTGAATAAAGATAATCAACTATGACTGGAAAAGAAAATCAATGTTATTCATAAATTATGTATACTAGCTTCCGCAATATTCGACTGAGAGGGGAGGGGGAGAGGGGGGCTTATTATGATTTGATAACTTTTGATTGACCAATCAGGATCGAGTAATTTCTAAATTAATGAAGTATTATGTGTTCAGTCGATGCTTCAAGATACAATGTTTTTCAAGTGAACAATGTTTTAGGGGATTCATTCTCGTCACAATCAGATGTCAGTTTTCTAAAACGGCTCGGGTTCCTTTTCAAACTACCACCATTCCAAAAGGTGGATTTCAGCGAAAGGAAACCGCCATGGTACTCCTGATTAGGAGTAGATGTGATGGGGCTAAAAACGAAAAGGATAAAATGTACACTTCAGTGCAATGACGCATTTCTATTTTTATAAAATTGAAATTTCCCCCAACTACAATCGTTTTCGAGATACAGACAGAAATAAAATATTCTTGTCTGTGTGCAACAACACAATTCTTTTCAAGGCATCAAAACTGCCGAGTGCATTTATTTTCTTTCTTAACATCCAGCCCTAAAACTGATGAAAATAAAAAGCTCTAGTTTATAAATCTTCCAGTTTCTATGAACTCTCGGTAAGAAAAACTATCTTGATATAATTACATGTAATGGACACCTTGTAGTTGTCTGATCAATCCTACCCGTGAAGATCCGGGTTAGAATTGATCTTCAATAAACCATGCTTACGGGATCGGGTGGTCAGACTCGCTGACTTGGTTTGACACATCGTATCCCGATTGCATAGATCGATGCTGAAGCTGTTGGTCATTGGATTGTCTGGTCCAGACTCGATTATTTACACCAAACACACACGAGTAAGTACCTCCTGCTATATGTTGCAAGTCAACCTTCACATATATATTTAGAAGTGTACCATTAACCAGTTTTTTTGAGTCAGTATGACCTTTCCGATGCATCATAAATGCCCCTTACATGTAAACGATCAATTTGGATACGATGACATTCATTAAACCAAACCGCCGAGCCTGCCCACCCTGGCCTTTTAACTGTAGTAGTTGCTGTTGATACCGTTGCAACAGTTGTTGTGTTAGGAGATGGTTATAAACATTGTCTGGTCTACACATTTATTCACAGTTTAAAAATTACATTAGAAACAAGTCCCTTCGGAAATAAATATTGTTTCATATTCAGTACATACTGCTATATGTTTGAAAATCAACATTCACACACGTATTTAGACTATGTATCAATAACCAGGTATTTTTATGTCAATATGACCTTTCCGATGTCTCTTTGATGATTTTACCGTTATATTCGCTGACTGAGATAAGGATATTGTTTCATTAATTATGCATTAAGTGACGATATACTTTAAGTGCATAAAAATATAGAATCGATATTTCTCCAGAGTGAAAAGAAACACTCAACGTTGGATCAGTGGTACTTACGTTTTCAGAGAAAATTATAAAAACAGAAAGAAAATATATGATGTTTTTTAAAATAACTTTGGGTCATCGCTTGACTTGAGATAGCAAACAGTTTCACTCATGACTTCGCCAAAAATATATACTGGACAAACTCGGTTGGGGATATTTGTATTTTTATGATGGATATTTCATCAGTGTGTCAATGAATAAAAAGATAATTATATATAATTTCAAAAATTACATATATCCCTAACTATTTTTGTCCAGTATAGTTTTGTAACACAACAATATTCCAGCTATATGACGGTTGACTGTATATACACCTTTATGAGCAAGCCACGCAATTAAAATAGGTGACATCGTGTGAAAACTTGTCAACCGTTCGTAACTAAAGATTGTGACGCATCCATCCCTGACAAATATGATGTAAAGTTGACCATTTCAATTACGGAACCATATAAATCTAAGACTATTAATGGTATGTCCTGACCAATCTCTGTCTAGAATCTCTGTTTACCTCCGTTGAATTCCCGGTGGTACATCCCAAGTTTGTTGGAGAACACACGACACCAGCTGTCCATGTCCGATAAACGAAGTTCAAAGTGCATGACCACGAGAGACTCGTGTCTGCTGATGGTATTCTCGCGAGACTTGGCTTATCAGGGACGTGAGATATATCATATTAGGTTAATGAAGCGTTCCTCCCCTCAGGGACATCGTGTTTGGTATTGTTGTCAATATGTTTAAAGTGATGTGCCGATCACATTCACCTTAGAGAGGTCACATTTGGCCTTTGTCTGTTGAGACGACTGGACCATTTAGTCCCTATGTATCCCTGAGATCAGCTGTCCTGGAATCCGTTTTATGTAAATGTGAGCAAGTTGTTGAAGATATTGGCGAGTTTTAGGTGATGTGTAATGAGATGAGATGTGTCTGAACCATGCGGTCAAAATTACTGCCAACAAAACGTGCATTGCGGAGTGAGTGAGTGAATGAGTGAGAGAATGCGTGCATGCGTGCGTTCGTGCGTGCGTGAGAGAGTGAGTGAATTTAGTTTTATGCGATCCCGTTAGTCGCCTCTTAGGAGTAGTAGTTGAAGATATTGGGGTGGTTAACGTGAGATGAATTGAGATGTGTCTTAACGAAGCTTTCAAGATTATTGCAGCAAAACTTGAATTGAGTGAGTGAGTGAGTGTGTATGTGTGTGTGTGTGAGTGTGTGTGTATGTGTGTCAGTGAGTGAGCTGAGAGAGTGTGTTTATGTAAATGTGAAACTACACTACAAATTAACATGGACACCCCACTCTGTATATTGGCCCGAAAAGCCCTTCCGTGCCGTGGTTGTCAACCGCCAGGCTAGGTACCAACATGTACCACCCCGTATAGTATGTTGGTAGGGCAATGCCGATCTTGCTCTCTCCGAACGACGTTCTATCACCAGACAACCGAAATTGTAGAGGACATTGCTAGTTAGGGGCCACCCCTATGCAGAATCATAAATCTTTTCGTAAGCTAACCTCATATTTTGGAAAAGAAATTATTCGCTTTATAAGAGTAAGTTGTAAAATACCACTTTATTTAACGTGAATGATATGTTTGTGTCTAGCATCAAACCGTTCAAAGTAATTACTATCTCGTCAATGAACGTGAAACCGTGTGTGTAGTTATGGCCTGACCCGCTACAAGATAAATCATCAACTGTGTAATTACACTTTTACGTTTGACACCAGTCGTTATCAATATTACATAATCAATATTGTGAAGTGTTGATACTAGTAACATGGGATGTAATTATTTATAATAATTACCATATTTGTTCAATTTATAACTGATTCACAAGTGTTTAAAGTTGCCTGTATCACCAGGTTACCTGTGAGTATCGATATTGGAGGCTAAATGGGGAGAAGGTGATGGTTGTTCTTCTTTGTCTTGACGAGGCATGGGAAAGGGGCACGGGTAAAGGGTGTGGCATGTTCATGATAGGGTGTTGTGGTGATGGTGCATGGAGAGGGGGCAGGGGAATAGGTGGAGGGTGTGGCGTGTTCGTGATAGGCTGTTGTGGTGATGGTGCACCGGGAGGGAGCAGGGGAATAGGTGGAGGGTGTGGCGTGTTCCTCATAGGGTGTTGGTGGAGGGGGAATACTTGGAGGATTGAGGTTGTGGCGTGTTCGTGATAGGGTGCTGTGGTGATGGTGCAGGGGGAGGGAGCGGGGGAATAGGTGGAGGGTGTGGCGTGTTCGGGAGGGTGTGGCGTTTTCGTGATAGGGTGTTCTGGAGATGGTGCATGGATGGGGAGCAGGGGAATAAGTGGAGGGTGTGGTGTGTTCGTGATAGGGTGTTGTGGAGATGGTGCATGGATAGGGAGCAGGGGAATAGATGGAGGGTGTGGCGTGTTCGTTATAGGGTGTTGTGGTGATAGTGCATGGGGAGGGAGCAGGGGAATAGATGGAGGGTGTGGCGTGTTCGTGATAGGGTGTTGTGGTGATAGTGCATGGGGAGGGAGCAGGGGAATAGGTGGAGGGTGTGGCGTGGTCGTGATAGGGTGTTGGTGGAGGGGGAATACTTGGAGGGTTGAGGGAGTTGCATATTCGTGATGGGATGTTATGGTGACGGTTTATGGGAAACATTCGCGGGAATGAGGGGGTGTTGTGGTGAATGTGCATATGAAGGGAACTGAGAAATGGGGCGACGGTGGAGGGTATGGCGTCTCTGTGGCAGCTTACTATTTGTGATGGTGCAAGAGGAGTATTCGGGAGAGTGGGTCGGGGATAGAGGCTGAGGTGTCTCTGTGATAGGGTGTTACTTGTGGCTGTACAAGTTCGTATTGCTCGTGAAAGAAGCGGCGAGAAGATGAAAGGCATGGCGTAACAAAAAAGTTGGTAGTGGGTGTGTTATTAATTCAATTTGAGATCTCGGCCCCCGGGACTCTCCCCCGCATGCTGCAACAAGTCGTGGACACCAGCGACTGGAACTATCTGCTGGTCGTATATATAACACCAACGGGTCGGTAAGAAACATACCCACTGAACCGACGCTTTGCTGTCTGAGAGGCGCTGTACGTTACATTACATAAGCCACGAGATATATTCCATACTTCGCTAATATGACAGTATTATCGTCACAGTTATTACAAAAGACACATTAGCCATGTATGTTCATCACGTGACTAACGGCTCGGGTAAATTGATTGGAGTTACGGCCCTTGATAGACCCAAGACCCGTCGCCCAAAGTGCGGGAAACTAATAAAGTTGACAATATTCACTACGACAATATTTCCAATTTCCACGGCTGGTAGTCACGCCGGGGTCTAATACTTTATTTTCATTGTGTCTGTGAACAAATTGCTGTGTCCTCCAGTGGCTTAATTTAACTACGTCTGGGTGAATAATGGCGCTGGGTTATAGGGCGGGAAATGAGGAGCACACCCTGTCATGATGATGTGACAGGGGACGCAGGACAGGCAAAGACGGGGAGGAGTTGGTTGGGTGTCAGTTTGGACAACCAGAACAATGATTAGAAGGACGGTTTGCTTGAGGGCTTAGTTATGTAAAATCCACTTCAGATGACGATGGCTGATTACGATGTTGATATGGACGATCTGGGAGGTTAAGGTGAGTGTCCTGGTGTTGGAGTGTCAGCGAGTTTAGTCTTTCAGCAGTATTCCAGTTATATCGCGGCGGTGTGTAAATAATCGAGTCTAGACCGGACAATCCAGTGATCAATAGCATGAGCATCGATCTGCGCAATTAGTCTTTAGTAACCCATTCTGGTCATAAAAGGCGACGAACGGGATCGGTCGGTCAGGTTCGCTGACTTGGTTGACACATGTAATTTTATCGCAATTGAGTAGATCGATGCCCTTGATGATGATCACTAGATTGTCACTGGTCCAGACTCGATTATTTACACACCGCTGCCATATAACTTGAATATTGCTAAGTTCGGCGTTAAACAACAAACCAACCAGCCAATCTTTTGGAACTGAGAGGGACATTGAAGGAATGTAGTGGGTAGATTTAACATCTGCTAGAATTTTGGGGTGGCTAGAGAATATTTTCCCTGTGACTGAGGGAGAGGGTTGACGTTGCACTTGTCCTTGTGACTGTTTTTCGAGATGTCAGGGAAGAGAGGGGGTGGGTTGACGTTGACGTTGACCTTGACCTTGTAGACGGACACCTGCACGCGGTAGGGTGAGAAGTTGCCCTGATGCCGCCGCTGGAAAGGGAGAGTTGTCTGATGAACCGAGCTATTCCGCAATGAATTTCATCACACTTTTACTAGTGCGGTACGGGAATTGAGAAAAGTCATGAATGTCAACTTGGACGGGGAATAATTGGACGTCAGTGCCGGGACGAGCTGTCTTATCTTAATAGGCTTTGACCCACGCGTGTAACATAGACAATACCGAAGTCCTCTGACGGGGCTGGCGAAGGAAGCGGGGTACTGGAGACCAAGGAAGCAGTCTCAGGAAGGATACAAAAGTAAAATCCATCTAAATAACCTTTAAACTATTAATCAAGGACCTTGAACTGAAGAGCACGTTTTATCTCACAAACAGAAGTTACATGTAAACCCTTTCACAGTAATTGGGCGATCCACTTGCAAAAGTATTTTTTTCGGATTGGAATGATTTTTTCAGTTCATTTTATTAGCAGTGACTATCACTCCATTGCTGTCGTCCGACTACAGACCGGCAGAATAATCACACTGTATGGCATCCATCACCGACGGGAGACGTGAAACCTCGAACCCAATCATTTGAGGATTTTTTTTGCGAGGTTCAGTTTGGAATTATTCTCTCAAACTGACAATAAACATAAAACATGTTCACCATGAATGAAATCATATACTTTCAACGTGACTTTCGAAGCTATAAAAGCAGTTGTTTTGTCAATTAGTTTTTGCATGCTTCATCATGATCGCTCATGCAATGAAGCCATCTGTGATTGTTCTTGTAATGAAGCCTCGTTGCTTTCCGTTTGCAAGTAATTTACTACGAACCCTACTTTAAACGAGACGTCTTGTGTGAATAAAGGTGCGTAAATGACTATGCCTCGCGATTAGTTTATCCGGAAACCTCTTCATTCAGAGTAATTCAGTAGAAACGGTTTCTTTCGGATGTACAAGGTTTACGATGTTCGATGTCCGATGTCCAGCTCCACGCCCGACCTATCTGTTAACATCTGGCGCGGTGGGGTAGCCTAGTGGTTAAAGCGTTCGCTCGTCACACCGAACACCCGGTTCGATTCCTCACATGGGTACACTGTGTGAAGCCCTTTTCTGGTGTCCCCCGACTTGATATTGCCGGAATATTGCTAAAAGCGGCGTAAAATTAAACTCACTCACTCTGTTAACATCTGCATCTATCTGTCAATACCTCCTGATGTCTTCTGTGAAACCCATTCCTGGTGTCCCCCGCCGTGATGTTGCTGGAATGTTGCTAAAAGCGGCTTAAAACTAAACTCAGTCAGTCAGTCCTGTATTCTTTTATCAATCCGTTTCATTTACATGCATGTACATCAGTTTCCCTTTAGTGTCCGTCTTCCTCTCTATCACTCATTCAACAGAAAAATTTAGCTTGAGTTAAAACACCCATTCGGTCGTTGGTCAAGGGCAGGCAAATTCTTTTTGACCAACAACGAATTATGATCATGTTGTATAATCTGCGATGGATTTAAATAATTTTATTTTGGTTAAACTCGTGTGAAAAAATCCAATGTACTCTTGGAAAAATCACCTTTATAAAAAACCCTTCTAAATTGGTCGCTTTCTGAAGCTACACAACCGTCTAATGTGTGCCACACTTTCCCCTGCAACTCAGATGATACCACCACCAAAATTGAGCCACTTTCTGTGTGCAACGAGCAGAAATGAATTGTGTCCTCGACAGGCAATACAAGTTAGTGACGGATTCCTTTTTGGTGTGGGAGAGAAGTGTAAAGATGGAATGGCTCTAAAAAACAGATAACGAAATGCTTAACAAATGTCTACAGACACACAACGAGTCATTGGAGATTTGTAAACGAACTAATCACTGTATTGCGTTACGTTTCTGTTGACTACTCCTAATGATATTCCTAATGTCATGTTATATACAGGCAATACCGTTATGTCGAATTTTGATGGGTCGAACCAACGGTTATATCCAAGTAAAACCTTATTCTGTACATTTCTGTACATATTTCTTCTTTAGGCATCATTCTCCGTTTGTGCCGAACCTGGATAACTCGAAGTTATATATGGGTCCGTCAACTTCGACACAAGCGTTTGACTGAATGACATATTCGTTGTTGGCTTCTCGTTCATTGTTCCATATATATATGGGGTGTTCGGGGCAGGGGGGTAGTCTAGTGGTTAAAGCGTTCACTCGTCACGCCGAAGACCGAGGTTCGATTTCCAACATGGGTAAAATGTGTGAAGCCCATTTCTGGTGTGCCCTGCCGTGACATTGCTGGAATACTTCAAAACGTAGCTCACCAAGTCACTCGCTCACTTTCAGCCTCCCATATATATCTTGTTATACTACTGCTTGCTCCGATGTACCGTTATGGGGTTGTTAGTTTCCAATCACCAGCTGTACGCATTAATATATCAGAGATCTCTATACAGTGAAACCCTGTTTATCTGGACGATCCTGTCTTTAAACAGAGACAAAGTTTAAGCATACGCCAAGGCCAGTATTTCTGTGAGTAATTATACCGTAAACAGTTAAACCAATACCTTGCTATTTACGATCCCTTTCAAAAGTATTTGACCATGTACTAACCGCAATGATATTCTGTTCATGACGTATACAAGTATTTTTCGATGTCCTGAATACCGAAAATATTACAAGAACCAAATGTACGTATATTTTGTTAATTGTTAAGCCATAAGGCTGTTCTAACCTATCCATAGTGTTCTTAAATTCAAGACATATCTTCCTGTGGTTGTCTTGGTGCCCGTGGCTGTTTACGTTTTTGGTCATATTTTACGTTAACCTCAATGAACAACAACTCGAGCACGTCCTGTTATGCCTAACGAGGCTAATCAAAACATTCTTAAAATACTTGAAATCATTAATACTTCATTGCAAATATGCCACACGAACATAGCAACATCAGCCTTGTACTTGGTCCTCAAGGATTTAATTAGCCATTATAAAAGGACCGCCTTGGTGGAGTTGATAGGGCGTCTGCCCGGGAGCGGAAGGTCTGTGGCCCAAAAGGCCTTGTATAAGGGTACTTGTTCCTGCCCTGCCTGGTGAACGGCAGTGAGTGAACGAAACAATGATTGGACCCCTCGGTGTCGGTACTATATATCTGGGATGAGTATCTCAATGAGCGTGCGCTATAACACCGGCGTTAGTCCTAACTATTCATTACAGGTGCAGCAAACCGGCCCCAGCCCGCCCATGTCCGATAAAATACCCTTCGTTAACGTCTGCCGCGTGCACCACGATTGGCTTGCCGTTGCATGTGTTTGTGACTCGTGCTCCTGCTTCAGGAGCTCCCTTAAGCAGGAGTGAGCAAGCTGGCTAAGGCGCCAGGCTAGGGATCCAGCGAAGTTTAGGTGTCGCGATCGAGACCACCTGTGACCAGGTGTAAAAACCTTGGAGTCAACTTTGTGTGCAGACTCTTTCTGTGTTGTCACAACCCCTAG
>VKKT01001241.1:142287-152948 GCA_008038995.1 Haliotis laevigata
TCAGTCAGTCAGTCAGTCATATCATTAGAATTCAATCAACACTGTCCCATATCAGATGCTGCATAAACTGTAAACAATATATTTACAACTCAGTCACCTCTGTTTTGTTTACAGAGGTTGTGTAAACTGCAAACAATGGCTTTACAACTCAACCAGTCCTATTTTATTACAGGGGGTGGATGCACTGTACACAATAGCTTTATATTATACAGATGGTTGGATGGATGGATGGATGGTTGGATGGATGGACAGAAAACTGTATTTATGAGTTTTACGCCCCCTTTGTTTTCAGAGTCTTATCAGCTCCATCTATCTGAGTCTAGGTTGTAACATCGCCAGCATCCTCTTCCTCGTCCCTGCCTTCAGCATCTTCCTCATGTACAGGTAAGTGGACACACCTACACTGACGGCACTGAATACGTGGGATACAGTGTCTTCTAGGCTGGACACAACTAGTCCAAATACCTGTCTTTCCGGTCGATGTACATGTATGTGGGAACGTAAAAATACACATAATTGTATTTTATGATAACTCTACGTCCTTATTCAAATTCGGCAAACGCTTCTTTGGACAATTGGACTGAAATCGGTACAGCCCAGATTAAATGGGATTTCATGCCACTGTACTAGATTAGGAAGGCGTACCCCATTCTTGAGATTAGTTTCCTAAAACAATTAGATATAAGTGGCAATGAGTTTATGTCAAGAATGAGTGAGGGCGTGAATTGGGTTACACGCCATTTTCAGCAGTCTTTCAGTTATATCGCGACATTTTAGTTTGAGCCACTGTGTCACGGTGTTTTTGGAGAAAATACGGAATATAGGAACAATAATCAGAAAACAGACAGTGACATCTTAGAGAAAATTTAGCTGAGAAATATTTCTTAACGTTTTTTGCTCCAAGTGGAAAAGAAGGACTTATGAATAACTATTTTCGATGCAGACGTTGCCGACGGGCTGTCGCAAATGTCGATATGAGCTTCATTGATATTCTCCCTGATATTGCAAAGTGTGAGATTAAGTGTTAGTTAAATCCCAGCTGAGAATTTAACCTAGCACAATATATGAAAAGCATTTTCGACTCCATCGTGACATTACTGGAGATGCTGAAAAAAACCCTTTTCATCTTGCTGTACATAGTTACTTCCCTTAGCCGTGTCATATCGAGTTCGTATTCAAGATCCGTCCTGAATATGATCCATCCTCTCTTAGCATTGCACTCAGTCTATCATACAGACCCTGAAACAAATATATCCAAGAAAGCCCACGCATGTGGCAAGTCGAGATTGAAGAAAGTCTATAGGCTCCTTTTTATTACATTTTTTTATTATAATTTAGGAAAAAATATTTTTTCTGTAAATATGTTCATTTCAAAGACTAGACGTTAGTCTACATTGACACCACAATTATTCTATTCTATTGATATGTGCGTCACTCGTCTGCGGTATTTCACCCCGCAACTGAGCGCCGCAAGGTAAGCTTCTCCTGCTTCAGATTTTGCACTATAGTTCTGCTTTGTCCTTCAGGTCTCTACGACGCCAGCACAGAATACGTCTTCATATGAATTTCTTCATGTCTTTCGTCACCAGTGATGTCGTGACGATATTGTGGGATATGCTCGTCACATACGATCGCCTCACCAACGAACACATTCCCCAAACACTCCTCTATCGGAACGGGGTAAGTAAAGTATACCTTTTGAAGTTGTTATGTGGCTGTAGAGATGGACGTTTTTAATTATCTGTAGTGCTTGTCAGTGGCAGACACATATTAAAGCGCCGGTAAAATGTCAAGACAAGAAATTTAACGGCAGACATCAGCGAGTAATTTAGAGTTATCCGCCTTTACGTAAACTTAATCATGACAGCTCGTCAGCAGTTGCACTCACTCGGGGTAAGTAAAGTGTACCGTTTGAATAATTTAGAAATTCCATGGTTTTACAAGGTTTGTTTTAGTTGTCAGGCTTGATAAATCACGCTCTGCAATGAAATGCTTAGTTTAGATTGTTAAATATATCTATATCCTTGTTGTACCAATATACATGAATAACATGAGATGTGACGTCGATGGCTGCTATAGACTGACACTTCAGGTGCATCAGTTCTGTCCCTCCTTTAGTCACTAGTTTCCACTGTTTTTCTCAGTCATTCTGCACGTATCACAAACTAGGGTGTGGAACCAAAACCAAAATTATTTCCTCCAAGTATTTTATGAGGAAAATATCTTTAAAAAATGCCCCAACTATAAACTACCAAAAGGGACGGTCTTATGTGTGTTATTGAGCAGGTTATTGGCCAACAAGTCAAATATTCACCCCTGCAATTGTATAGGAGTAGGAGTACAGTTGGTGACTTCATTCTTGGTGTCAAGGAAGAACCACCTTGCACCTACATAATGTAAACATAATAGAACCTCAAACAATGTTTGTAACAGCATGTTTTCCAGTTGTTATGTGACTGTAGAGATGGACGTTTTTAATTATTTATAGTGCGTGTCAGTGGCAGATACATATTGAAGCGCCGGTAAAATGTCCAGAAAAGATATTTTAACGGCAGACATCATCACTGAGTAACCCAGAGTTATCCGCCTTTGCGTAAACTCAATCATGACAGGTTTGTTCGTTTTACCAGCGCTTCAGCAATTGCACTCATTGTAATTAAACTTCACACTGCCACATAATGTTGCTGTGATTTGTTTAACAGGGTGGCTGTAAGGTCCTCTCCTTCTGTCGAATCTACTTCAAGAGCACGAACTACGTGTGGATGTTCTGTGAAGGTTTCTATCTCCACCGGCTGATCAGCAACGCCTTCACACCGCCCAAGAATCTCATGCCTCTTTATGTCACAGGATGGGGTAAGGCTTACTGAAACTGTTGTGCGAACTCTTCCCTAACTGTCACTGTAACCTGCCTATAGTAAAACCACATTGCCCCAATACAACCTTCCACATCATCATATTTGAAGAAAGTCGAACGAGTAGTTTTTTTATATTTGTTTTGGACCCTACATTGACAAGAATCACGGATACCTCCTCTTTGGGCAGCATCTTTATTTTTTGTGTTTCTCATCGCCCGATCTTTCTTCCTTCATTCCGCCGACTCAAACCAAAAATGTACCGCCTCGTGTTTTTCTTTTAATCAGACGCTGTCACAAGTGAAAAAGAACACGCGAAATTGTAATAAGAATTACAATAAATGATAATCTAGAACATTATTCAGATCATTTTCTGGGTGTTTTTTTTCTATTTTCCCGACCGACAGACCCGTGTTTAGAATTTGCTGGCTACGTGAAACACACAAACAATCATGCCCTTATCTCTTCTTCGTATATGTGTTTGGAGAAATGGGGTGTTTGATATCACTGAAGGTTATTGTGGTTGTATGGCGACGTGCTTGTGAGTGTGCTGTAACAGCTATCTGTGCTAGTACGGTAATATATAGCTTCGAGAAGAGTCCGTTGTACGTTTCTTACGCTACCATCAGGAAGGGATCATACCAAGTCTTCCAAAAAGGTGTCGGTATCCTACTTCATATTTCTGTAATAATGAACATAAAACACGTGACAAATAATACTCAACACAACGCAGTTTATTGCAATAAGGCAATTGATAGATAATATGTCTACTTTAACTTTATCATTGTCAAATAATCGTTTATAAAATGGTAGTATAGTCATGCGTTGTGCGTGGTATCTTCTCTACCTGAGCTCGGTTGATCACTGACAAGACTGACTGTCCAGATTGTAATCTTGCCGAGCTTGGCAGTGTGTTTTTCATTGCTTGATCTCAATGCCGCCAGTTGCGAGTTATGTCCCTTTTATGACCACCAAAGATTCCGTCTCTAATATAACGTGTATTTGCTTCAAACAAAATGGCGGTGCTCAGTCAAGAAGATCTGATCGACAATCAACTTTTCTTTTGTAATAAAAGTGGTCTTACCTCATCAAATCACTTGAGTGCCTTCGTCAAAAACATTTAAAAAATATTTGCCGAAACTCTGTTGGTGGAACGCAGATTTTGTTCGCAAATCCTGAAATCTCACGACAGTGGTCATCGGTCTCCGAAGGGGATGTCGATTTCTTCACACGGATTTTCATTTCACTATACAAAGACTCCTTTAGCCAGCGCGAATATATACTCAACGTAAGTTGACTTTATCACTATAAAATCTACTGCAAGGACACTTTTGACACGTTGATTAACCAGATGTCAAAATTATAATCCACATTCCTACAATATATTACAACACTGCGCATTTTCTGAAACTTTCGTAGTTAATGAGTTGGTTTTTACACCGCTTTTAGCAATATTCCAACAATATCACGGCGGGGAAACCAGAAATGGCTTCATACATTGTACAAATGTGGGGAATCGAACCCAGGTCCTTGGCGTGACGAGCGAACGCTTTAACCACTAGGCTACCCCAGCGCCCCTTAAACTTTCATAACGCTTGGCAGCAAAAACATGTTTTTCATTATGTTTTGCAACGTTGACTACACAATTACGCTTCGACCTATATGGATAATATGGAGCATCACTTCATGTGTTGTTCATATTGGTCCCTATCCTTGCTTATCAAATATGTCTGCAATAAACCCAGGTGAAGCCCTACCGAGGCAAGCGGTGATGAAGACCTGGCAGTGAATGTGTGTCTCACCGGAAGTAGTTTAATATCTCGCGAGCGCAGCGCGCGTGTGTCCGACTGGCCTCCGTCTTGAAGGTCGGTCATTATACCACTAACCTTTGTGTGTTCAAGGGGCGCTTAAAATATACGAGTGGCGGAAAGAGTCGACGTTTATGCTTGTAAATATTTTCCGCTCGTGTACACAGTTTGGGTCGAGATGATTACACGGAAGGGCTACACGTTGGGGACAGCAGAGCCTTGCTTTCAGAATTAATGAATACTGAGCATACCAAGTAATTTCATGAGGTTTTTCCTAATATAGTACGCTCTGCTTGCGCAGCACAGTGATGCAGCATTGTTTTGTTAACGGTCATAAACTTAATAATACTTTTTATAGTACGGTTTTCGTGTACTCATTCTTTAAGTCTGTAGACTGCGGTTATATGTTGTAGTTTTAAGATTTTGTTTTACAAATTTGTACGATTTTCAATATTTTTATTATCCTGTTTACCATGTGTTAATTACCTATATCGATAGATATAAAACAGGCACTGGCAACCTGATTAGTTGTCGACAATGAATGTGTGAAACATATCGGTAAATAAAATGCATTCACTTTGGTACAGGTCCGGATAATATAATAGAACAACTATTTTTGTTTTAATGAACTGTATGTTTTTATGGCAAACTATATAATTTTCCAACCATCTGAAGCATAATATATTCCTTTTAAACCTTCTCATGGACTATGCATTTTTTCTGATAACACCATCAAATAACAGGAAAGCGTCGGCCCCTGGACTAACCTAAGGAAAACATGCGTCTCATTTGCTCTTTCGAAGAGAAAAATACTTAGTAAAGATTTTTGTCAATCTGTCACCTCTAGGAACTTGTCATAGAATGTTTTTTACATTGCTACATCAGCATAAAATGCTTTTGTTTAAGTTTAAAAAACAACTTAAAGTGAATAAGCAAAAAGTAAAGTTTGATTGATAGCAAATACGTTTACGAGAAAAAGTATACAACGGTATTTCGATAAAAATATGGTTTTACAGAAATTTTGACAGATGAATTCAATCGTATTCTGTCAACTGTTCGCGTCACTGCCATATTGATTGTAAGTAATATACTAATATACTATGCACCTAATCTTCTTTCTTGCGTGCGAAATAGTCAGGTGTTTCGCGGCGCCCTTCAAACCATAAGGGGCGGTGGGGTAGCCTAGTGGTTAAAGCGTTCGCTCGTCAGGCAGAAGACCTGGGTTCGATTTCCCACATGGGCACAATGAGTGAAACCTATTTCTGGTGTCCCCCGCCGTGATATTACTGTAATATTGCTAAAAGCGGCGTAAAACTCAACTCACTCACTCACTCACTCACTCACTCGAACCAATACAACAGTTCACATGTTAATCGGTTGGAATCGTGTCTACCACGTGAGTGAGGACGATTTACGCCTATTTTAGCAATATTCCAGCAATATCACGGCGGGGGACGCCAGTAATGGACTTCACGCATTGTACCTATGTTAGGAATCGAACCCGGGTATTCGGTGCGACGAGCGAACGCTTTAACCACTGGGCTACAACACCGCCCCATTTTAACAGCCATGAACGCACGCAACGTTATTCCACTTTCACCTGTCCTCAACTTATACACACCTTCAGTGCATTGCCCTTCAAACCTATGTGAAATGACCGAATCAAACCTACCAACTGTATTGACCAATGGACAGTTTCATCCTCAGTTCTGCCACACATTTACCATTTAGTCGATGCCTATCAATGTAAGCAACTGTGTTTTGTGTATTTCCAGGAGTGCCACTGGTTTATTCTGTGATATACGCTGCCATCCGCCTTGTACACTATAACGAAAGGTAAGCTTACTTCTTTACGATATAAGACCCCTGAAAACCCAGGTTAGAATTGGTCTTCAGTAGCCCATGCTTGTCCTTTTATCCCAGTTGCGTAGATTAATGTTCGTGCTGTTGATCACAGGATTGTGTGATCCAGACTCAATTATTTATAGACCGCCGCCATATAGCTGGAATATTGCTGAACTAAACTCACTCACTGGAATCAGCTGCGTTGTGCCACTTGGAATATCGTGCCAAGAGAATGGGCGATATTTTTTACCGAAGGGCGATAACTCTATTTTTAAGAAGATGCGAATTTCCGGTCCTGTTTTGCGACAACTTACGACACGTACCGAGCCCAGCTCAAGAACCAACAGCCCTTGTTTTACCCCTTGAATGCCGAGCGCTTTAACGTCTTTTTGTCAAAGGATGAAACCGCCAAACTTCCGCTCTGGCCAGACGCAGTCTAACAGCTAAAAGTGAACGTAGAATACTGTTAGTCAGGCAGGGTTGTCCTTGAAATAGTAGATAACATATATTGCTGAAATATCGTTAAATCTACTCCGATATACTCATGTTTGTATCGGTTTGGTTGGTGTGTTTTTTTACTTTCTCTAACGAACAATGTTTTCATTCAAGGAAAGACAGAAATATATGAAAACGTTTTAAAGTTAAACGTAAATGTTGACTGGCGTTAATGCGGCATAGTTAACTTTGAAATAGAATATGATATACTCCCCATCAAACGTTTAGACTCACTATTGTAAATATAGCCACTTACTTAAGTCAACTCTTCTAAACTAGATTTTGCAAAAACTTTCCATACTGTTTAAAAGTACTGTTTACGCATGAACTGATGTATTATAAAACAAATTCGTAACGTTGAAAAGATTATTGCCATGGGTTACACACTTTCACACCACAACACAGCTGTTCACATGCACGATATTTGCAAATGCTTTTAGCAATTTAATGCATGAYCCTCGTGCAATTCATATGCATAAAGTTTGCAGTTGGTTCCCCGAAGTTAGTGGAGAAATTCATCTTCGATGTAACCACACCTATATGCATAACATATAGTGAGTGCTATAAGTGAGTCTTAAATTTTGATGGGTAGTATAGATATTACTCAAATAGTTTTAAAATCACTTGCTCTGATATGCCTTTGTTTATTTCATGTTTTTCCCTTACAAGGAAGGCAAGACGTTTATGCAAATTTATGAAAACGATGCCTTGTAAAGCATGAGTTCTATGTAAATGACCGATGAATACTGCATGTACCTTTCCTAAGATGGCATAAAGACCTACTCACTTGTTACTCATGTATGTCATATGCCTTGTCTTTTTTAACAGTTGTTGGGCCAAGAGTATGGGACATACTGAATGGATCATATACGCACCCAATCTTCTTTGTCTCGTGGTGAGTTGCTAAAACAGTTTTGCAACAAATCGGGTCCTAATAAGGGGATAAATGGAAAAGGGAATCTCATTGCTCAGCTGTACAGGCTACTACTAATAGCCGTGGACAGTTGCCTCCTTTAGGCAAAGCAGGAACGTGTGAACGCTGGCTCGAATTTGGGCTGGCTCTGATTATGTTTCTTGGTGTATCAGCACCATACCTCACCAAAGGGAAAACATCTTTACTATGACAGCTTTCAAGCCGACACGCCGGGATGTTCCTGAGATATTGTTTGAAATGGTATTAAACCAATTTTACTCTTCCACACGTTTCCCCATATTGGTCCAGTGCACAGGCCTCTTTCTGGCGTCGCCGCCGTAATATACTCTTTAAAAAAGTTGGGGAACTTCATCTATAATTTTCGATTGAAACAATTTGGAGATATTTCGGAGTCAATCAATGTTGAATAGAATGTTTTGAGAGTTCATCACCACTTGCACTTCCTTATGACCATAGTTGTTCGTACAGTAATCGCTCGTGAAAGATGTTTGGTATATGACGTGAAATTTGCCTGTGTACGATTTGCATTTTCAATACAATATACAAAAACGGCTAGAAACAAGCACTAACAACTGTGTGATGCAAGGTGATTGTCAAAATTTATGGTCTACAGTGATTTATCGACATTCGTGAAGGCCGTCAAAATCAAGAATGACACCCCATGCACATGTATGGGGCTACTGCGTTGTGCACGTGCATTCAATGCGTTGTGTTTAGGGGTGGTGATAAAGAGAAATGGTGGTGTTCATAGGATGTCTGTCTTTGAAAAGTTTGTTAACGCTTATACTTCCTATCTAAATTGAAAGTTCATTTCCCCTACTTTTTTGAAGAGTATAGATGTTGAATAGAGCTCAAAGCGGCGTAAAACCATATTCATGCACTCATCGACACGCCGTCACAGTGAGACGCTTTCACTATGCCCTTTCATGGGAGATACTGTTATCTACAACACTACGGATCTTCCCATAATATCTCGGTCTTTGAAAATACCCAAAGCTTTGAAAAGGCTTGTGTTACAATTCATCATTACTTGCTGTTGGAGTCTATGGAGTCTAAGGGTCTCATATTCTTGTTCATTTCATTTCGAAATAGATTCAATATATGAAATGAAAAGTACGTATAGTAGAATGGATTGAAAAACATCGACACGTCGCCGACATTCTGGCAAATTGGCGAGATTTTCCGTGGCTTACGTTCATTGGGTATCACAGCACACCTCTGCTGGAAATATGCTAGGTTTCTACTTCAATCCAAATAACCATTTGCTCTGATAAACATATATCAATCGGCTAGACATTTAATCAATCTACTCCCCATTACTTAGATGATTATTGTTCACCTGACCATCGGAATCTGGAGCGCTTTGGTTGATTTTTGCATCGATGTAATCCAAAATTATATATTAGGTGAGGTGAGGTGAAATTGGATTTACGTCGTACTTAAGAATATTTCGCTCATATGACGACGTGCATGCGTGGGTATGCGTGGCTGCTTGTACTAGCCCACTGAGATACCATGCCGCAGTTAAGCATGAATAACCCTCTCAAAGACATTATTCTGACTCCGAGCCGACCAATCCTTGTTGTACCCGTTAATGCCGAGCGCCAGGCAGGGACCAACAAGTACCATATTATAACGTCGTTTGGTATGACGCGGCCCCAGATGGAACATGCGACCTTCCGCTCTCCGAGCGGGCGCTCTAACCACTACACCACGGAGGCGGTATTATTATAAATTTATTAGTTATATGGCGACGTTTCACTTCAAGTCAAGATTTGTGCTTCACTGAGAAACCGCGTTCATTTTGTGAACATTACCTATCCTCATTGTTAAATCACACCTTGTATGAATGTCAGTAAAGTGCAGATCATCTATCTGCCTGGGTCGGAGTTCACAATATCAGCCACTCGTTTGTCTCTTCGAACATATTTTAGGCTACAGCCTTTTAGCTTGAGCAGAAAAAAGACATTTCGTAAACTCGAACCTGTATTACTTAAAATATGAACTTATTATTTTGTCTTCTGTTTTCAGGTAAATCTTTTCTTTCTATGCAATATATTGCGCATACTTTTGACTCAACTTCAGTCTCACCCTAATGAACCAAGTAACTTCAGGTAAGGGTTATGGTATTTTTACCAATATGATCGTTATCATCATCATCATCATCATCATCATCATCATCATCATCATCATCATCATCATCATCATCATCATCATCATCATCATCATCATCATCATTGCTATAATATTCCTTGCCAAGTGGACACGTGTGGTCAAGAGGTAACATATATGGGTTGGCAACTCTGTACGTAAAGTTATGTCCGTGTCAGGATCCGCATATCGTTGGTTAGAATCCAGGATGTAAACTGCAAGAAGACGAACTTGATACAATCACGAATCTTATTCAAACATTTCGATGTCACGTTGACATGACGTTATATGATTATTTATACATAAAAGCACATGTGTATGTAATTCGACAAATCATCTATTTGTATTCCAGGCGAGCGCTGAAGGCGACGTTTGTGTTGATTCCACTGTTTGGAGGCCAGTTGTTCGTTACACTTTACAGAGTTCCTCCCGGGAATCCAGGGGCTGTGGAGTATGAAAAGTTTACAGTTTTTATTATCAACTCACAGGTGAGAAATCTGCCCACGGATGTAGAACACTTAGGACATTAGCAAGACACGTTTAGTCTTAATGACAATCTAAGCCTCAGAAGTGGCA
>VKKT01001242.1:29312-40656 GCA_008038995.1 Haliotis laevigata
TATTACAAGTGAGTCATAGAGCACACCTCTGTAGGCACACTGTGTGCTATCCAGAAATATATTTGTCTTTGATTCAACATATAGGTTAATTGGAATTCTGTTTATAAAGGAGTTCATCAATTTATGTGGTTCTGCAGTCGATATGTATGAAAGCACATTTACTTATGATTTGCTCCATGTAATAGAAAGTATCACACTATATAAACATGCTCTGATTTATAAGTTTGCCATTTTGCCTTTTTATTTTTACCTGTGCTCTTTAATACAAGGAAATTAATCTTCAACAGTGGCCTTAACTGGATTAGTTTCAGTGTTTGGAACAGACATTTAGATTTCTTTGAGGACACTAGCCAAGGTATGGTAGAATCTGTTGGCATTTGTTTACTTTCTCAAAACAGTCTTGTTTCTTCCTGAAATGGAAAATGAAGCATCCAAGTGGTTAAAGTGTTGACTTGTTACTACACAGACCTGGGCCTAGATTTTCAAAGCTCTTAGTGCTAAGATAGTCTTAAGTTAATGTNAATGTATGGAACTTACGACTATCTTAGCGCTAAGAGAGCTTCGAAAATCTAGGCCCTGGATTCTTCTACATGAGAATCATGTGTCTGGTGTTAACAACTGCGATAAACTGAATATTGTTAAGGTTTAGCAATAGTCTTACTTTCCTTCTCTTCCATAACTCGCCATTATATTCATTAATACATCCTCTGGCGATGTTTGTCGAATTTCTTCAAATTTTTTGTAAGTATACCTTCATACATGTTTGCTCCAAAGACATATGCTTGTTCTTCCCTTTATCTAGTTACCAAACTAGTTATTTAATGGTATTTCTACATTTTATTGTATTTTAAAATCTCTGTATTTTCCCCGTTAATTCCACTCTGGCGTTCAGTTGGTGCTATCAGCATTCTGTTAATTACGTAATCAGACTTGAGTGGGTTGGATTTCAAAGAAACACCAACATTTTCCAGACAGTACAAAAAGCCATTGTATGAATGGATGTCTTGTTGCGGGAGATAGAGGGCAGATAACTCAAGTATCTCCCCTATGTTTTGTCTCTGTACAAGCAAGCAGACTAGTGTAATTAAAACTGTCTATTATCTCTTCTCTCTTTTAACCTGTAAACATTATGCTGTTTTCTACTGATAGCTGTTGTCTGTGGGATGGAGGAACTCTGGGAGGGGTGGGGGGGGAGTGTTGAGGGGGAGAGAGCTAGAGTTGACCTCTTTGCACGCAGCTTTTGCTGAAATATGATGTTTTCTTCAGTTTGCTCATTCACAGCTAACTCATTTACAACAGACTGACTTTAAATTTCTTTGTTCAGTATCATAGATTTGTGTGGAATTTCTTGATAAAAAGTGTATGATTCTTTTTACTTTAGACCAGTATGCACAAGAACAGTTTAATGTAGGTTTTATTTCGTTTTAGTTCCATTAGAATCAGTTACATCCCAACAATGAAAATCATAACAAATACTAATATATTGAAATCTATCAAGAAAAATAAGTTTGATGTTGGATATCTCTATGTATATTTTTTTCAAAAATATTATTGCCTTGTACATGAGTTTGTTCAACTTTTTTACCATATCTTATGAATTGGTAAATGCTACAATAATCATTATTGCTGAAAATAAAAGTTTCAATTGCAATAATTCTTCAGGTTCATTTTAATTTTTAAAATATTATAATTTTGAATTTATGAATGTCAAAATATTCATTTTCTTGAACTATACAGTGCACAAGAAGCAAATGGTTAGCCTCTGTATAGCATGACTGATTCTGTTCCTCCATACACTGTTTCTCTATAGTTTAACAGTGAAGACTTTGCTTGCCTGTCTCCTATGTGTTATTGTGTTGAAGGAAAACACTGCATGTTTATGTTGGCGGCACCTCAGCCACAGTTTGTGATTGGTGGACAAGCCTGGTGTGCATGTCACTGTTTCATCCGTTTCTCGTCTCAGTCAGTGTGGCTTGTTTGCTTGTCTCAGTCAGTGTGGCTTGTTCTTGTCTTCTATACCACTGTTTCATGTGAATTCACGGTTATTTCTGGCAGAGAGATGGTTTTGATAATGATTTTATTTATGGGATTTCTGTTGCATTGTTCTTCACTAACAGATACTGATAAGAATATCATTGAGGTACTTGTTGAGAGTTGTGCCAAAAGTGGCACCAGGTGAACAAAACAAGCAACTGATCTAAAAGTAATGATTCAAAGATTCAATATCAATTCATGACCATTGGAGTAATAGGGTATTCCAGTCACAGAGAAAGAAAAAGAACTTGAAGCTACCATAAAGTGAGAGGTCAATTAAAAAATTAAGTTGAAAGGGTTTTTAAAATATTTGAAACAGTTTCTTTGAAATTTTTTGAACGGTTTCTTTAATCTTTCATGAATTCCACTTAACACAAGGCTATGATTTAGTTTCACCATGAGTCAATGACCCCTCAACATTTGCACTGTCCCCAAGTGCCCTAGCCAGGGATCACAGCCTGTTTGTACAGGGAGACTGGGTCAACTGGGGTCAGTGTGGCAGGGGGGTACTAAGACCAGGAATTCCAAGGTGTTCTCAAGGATAGGACCAGCCAGGGTTCTGTGACAGATCAGTGCAGGTAGGGGAATGGGTGTTGTGAGGGATGGGGGATGGGGAGGGGGTGTTAGGATGATGTGAGGGAAGGGTTGCCGGGTGATGAGTTAGGGTGTGTGTGAGTTTAGTTTTACGCCACACTCAGTAATATTCCAGCTATAAGGCAGCAGTCTGTAAATAATCAAATCTGGACTAGACAATCCAGTGATCAACATCATGAGCATCTATCTACGCTTTTGGGATTTATGACATGTGTCAACCAAGTCAGTGAGCCTGACCACCCAATCCCATAAATTGTCTCTTACAACAAGCATGGGTTGCTGAAGACCAATTCTAACTCGGATCTTCACTGGGATATAAGGGTTATGTGAGGGAGGGGATTGTAGGGTTACAGATCAGTGCAGGGAGAGGCTAGAAGGTGTGTGGGGGGAAAGGTTGTGGAGTGACCTGTCAGGGATTAGGTTGAATCATATATTCTTCCATATTTCAAAAGTTCAAGCTTATGTTCATTCCTTGCATATTTACTGAGAATATTTGAAAAATAAATATTTACCAGAAGGAATATGTAGAATATATTTTCATAGATACAGAAGCAACTGACAATAAAATGGATCACAGTTGGAAACATCTATATTTCTGTTTAAAATACTGGTATTTGCTGTATGTTCATCCCACTGACAGGCTGTTAAATCATCTTAATGTCTATTTGGCAATACCAGGGAGCTTAGTGTAATGACCCAGACCCAAGAACACAAGAACATCTGCCTTGTTTCCAGACTAAACAGGACTGTGGCGCCCTTTACAATACAGTGACATTTCTTGCTTGAAATGTGAGATCTTTGAGCCTCAGGGAAAATAATCTGTGCTGAGATAAATATTCATCAGGTGAACTTTGAAAGCTAATTTGCCCAGAAGGTTAGCTCGAATCATCAGGAAAAAATAAGATTCTGATAATGTTTAAAGTTTGGAGTAGAACAAAATATACACAGAGGTGAAGAGGAATACTTGAAGGAAAATATTAGGGTGTCTGGAGAGAGCAGAGACAACATGTCAGAGGCTACCAAAGATGTTTTGGCACTGAAGGTTTGGAAGATGATGGCTTGATAATACACAGATACAGGCCTGGAGTACACTGTGTTAATTGATGTATAAGCACCGCATCCAAAGTCTTGGATGCCAGAATAACAGAGCAACGCTGAACCGAAATAGGTGCCTAATTAACCAGATTAAAGAACAAGAGGTGCCTGGTTGATGTAAAATGTGTGAAGATTGGGCTCTTAAGTGTTTTGTTGAACCGCTCATTTCCCAGAGGTAAAATAATAAACCTTTATCAGTTGTGGGGTGAATGGAAGTATGTGTTAAATGATATAGTAGTTTCTTTTATTAGCAAGCACTTTGGTCAAAGATTTATTCAGGTGGGAGGCTGGAAAAGCATCATCGTGGCAATAAACTGATGAATTATACTTCATACACAGGACATGAAATAATAGGACAGTGTTCCCTCACACACAGTGTTTTTGTGCCGGTCTTTTTATACATCCATTAATCTATTTGTAAGAGATGCATATGTAGCCCGCAGACTTTGTATTAAGTCAGTTGGGTCACACCTGTCCAAAGTAAACAAGATTCACTTTACAAAATAGGTAATTTGATCCATGATCTATGTAATAAGAAAAGGTTAGAGCTATCCAGATGTTAGATGATATACCACACAAAGAAGTTAGGAACATCTAATTCTCTGTTATTACCATGCAGGATGAACCTTAGTTATTAAAGATTCTGCTGATCCTTAACTTCATTAGAATAATAAGATAAGGGATACGATATTTATTGCATAGCATTCCATGAAGGAACAGTGGCAATATTGCATAGTATACAAGGGTATTTTCTCTTGTTCTGGAACTGTAGTCCTACCTCAAGACCAAATAGTTTCACTAACCTCAAGGCCTGTGGCCATGTCTTATCCCAGAGTTGAGCTCTTTAGGAACTGGTGCCACTCAAGTTGTCGTAAATTTCAGTGATCTGTTTCTAACATGCCTGCTTATCACTGCACATTGCATGTACATATCACCCCCTGATCTGGCCTCTCCCTGGAGGAGAAGGAATGTGGCCAGATGTTCCACCATCACAGCCTTGCAAGTCAGAGGCTATCTCCACATTCACTAGCCTATACCCCAGCCCTACTCCTGGTCTGATTCATGCCTCACATTCTTGAGTCTTTCTCAGATCACCCCTGAGGACCTCCAGGTTCCCAATATCTTGTGGTAATGGCTAGAATGGGGAGTAGTTGGTCACAATGGCTGATGTGTTGATATTATTAGTTGGAATGGTGGATGTGAGGGATGAGCTTTAGGGGATTAGCTGCAGTAGCTTAATCTATGTATTGATGGTTCTTTGTAAAAGTGGACATCTTGGATTGTCATCATGCGGAGGGTGTGGCCATAATGGTGTATGTGTTTTAATGGTTCTTAGAAAGGGTAGACATATTGGATGATAATAATGTGTATTGTATAGTGAAAATGTAATAATCTGGTTATTGATAGCTTTTTGAAAGTGTGGACATCTTGGATTGTCATGATGGGGAGAGTGTGGCCAAAATTGTGTCTGTGTATTGATAGTTGTCTACAAAGGGTAGATATCTGGGATGGTGTTGATGATGATGATGATAATGATGATGATGATGATGATGTATTAAATGCTTCTGATCTTTGAGGCAGCAATGGTCAGTGACTTCATTGTTACCTGACTTCAAGGGAAGGAATACTCATGAAACACTGGCTTGTCTAATCCAGACTGGATTGAAAGCTTACGAAAAGAGGGATTTCTAGTCATTCATTCAGTTAAATATTATTTGTACATCCGGTTGCAGCACATAATTTGCCTTCCCAAGAAGGTTTTCTTGATTTTTTGTGAAGCTGTTGTTCCAACAACATTTATCCCGAGATTTTGGTAGACAGTTATGGTTACAGTGTCGTTTATTGTTATCATCTTAGAGATATCATCGTGTTACACCTTTGTTTTTGAATGTTTATACATAAAACACTACTAGAACTGGGGCATGCAGCTACAATGGTATGTACACCAATTAGGATGTGTTTGGAAATGCAAAAAAATAAGGTTGTCATAGAAACAGTTTCAAACAGAAATTTGTCCTTGAAGTGATGTTGACTTTAGCCAATGAGAAAATGGTAAGCTAGGCGTACATTCTGAGCATTTGTTGGGAAACTTATGCAAGTTTGAGATCTCAACAAATGCCTGCCATAATCTTGAGGTGAAATCTGATCCCGAGTTTCCTTGTCATGTTTCACTTTAATTATTAACGCACATGTTCTGTGTTGGAAAAAAAGGCCCAAGTGATCCCATTGTTGACAGACAGATGCATTATGGGAATGAGGTGGAGTATGGGTCAAAATGACATTCTGAGGTTAAGATCGAGTTCAGACTTGAGATCTTGACAGGATGTAGGTACCAAATGTCATGATAAATGGCTGTTTTTCTGGTGATAGTCGACATTGTATATCGCAGGATATGTTTCATACTATTTCACACCAATATATGTCGACATGGTTACAGAGCTCACTTTCTTGTCTCATCAAACAGTTTGTACGTTTGTCAAATTATCAATGATAAAAGTATATTCTATCAAAGTGCCATGGGTACAATGTGTGAATCCCATTTCTGGTGCCCATCACCGTGATATTGCTGGAATATTGCTGACGCTAAAAGAGGCCTAAAACTGAAATCACTCACTCACTCACTATCAAAGTGCCTTCAATGACTAATGAAACAAATACCTCATTTTGTAATCTGAAATATATTTTGTAAAATATTGTAACTGTAGGGGGCTGTGGGGTAGCCTAGTGGTTAAAGCGTCCGCTCGTGATGCCGAAGACTGGGGTTCAATTCCCCACATGGATACAATGTGTGAATCCCATTTCTGGTGTCCCCCACCGTGATATTGCTGGAATATTGCTAAAAGTGGCGTAAAATCATACTCACTCACTCAATTGTAACTGTAGAACACTTCCACAATACCATATCTTGTATTGAATAAACATCGTGCAACCTGAAATGTATGTATTCTACAGTTGAGCCATTATTTTTTATCTTTCCCTGTATATATTATGTATAATATTTTTGATAGGTTATTCAACATCTCACATCTGGATACATCAGAGAAAACAAACTTTGTATTGAAAGGTTAACAGGTCATTTAAGACGCTCCCAACCCAGTCCAGTGACGTGGCATTTCATCCCTCCCATCCAAAGCTTGGTACCCTGTTTCATCTTACACCATCTTACAGAGGTGGAGCACATTTTGTTCCGAAATGTCACTGAAATATGATGCCAGACATTTGATTTCCATCTTCTCCGCAGGTGCTTGGAAGCGTTGTGATGTGTTTGGCCATAACCGTCTTTGTCTCCTGCCAACATCCATTAAATGCTGGAAAAGTTCAAAGCACTAATGGAGGGATCATATTTGGTGCCTGTTTGTTTCATCCCTTACAGAACAAATAATGATTTGTCAATAGTCAGCATTCTGTTTGGATTTGTAGGGATTTCATTGTATGTTTTCAGCAATGAGGAGTATGGGTCGAGATGTGTGTAAATTCTGAAATATGTTGGTGCATTAGATGGTAAAGGTTACCTGTGGGATATCGGTGGTCATTAGGAGAGCAGTTTTGTGGGCAGCAGTGTTGCTTGGTCAGGGGACGCACTATAAACCCTTGGTTACGTTTTCTTATGGATTAGGGGGCCTTATGATCTGCTATATTTGGTATCTGTGTTTATTTTTCAAACAAATGTTGATATTGGGTCAAAACGAAATTATATCCTCTTGAGACACAATTTGGAAAAACACCAGGACAATATTTAATAAACAAAACACTTCTTTTGAAAACATATAAAACTTTAAATTCTTTCTTTACACTTTATAATGGTGCCTTGTGATGTTTCCTTTGGATAAACAGGGATGATGTTTTGTGAAAATTACTAATTATATTTAGAGCCAAAACGTGATGAAACTGAAAAATGTGTAAAAATGTTTACTTAAGATGAAACTTAAATAATAAATTTTCTTAATGTTTATTAATCATGAAATTTACTGCAACCTCAGTATTGGCATTATTTGAAGAAAATGAAAAATGATTACCGGTAGTGAAGATAAAATCTAAATCATACATTTTATTAGATGAATATAGGAGTCTTTATGTCAATTAAACATGACTTTTACTGCTATCTCAATATTGGCATTATGAGATTACATTGTTTGTTCAATCAATAAAAAGTGTTTTATGGCTAAGCCGATAAGTGGCCCCCTTATAACTTTGCCTTTACCCGGTACTTCAGTGCCACTGCCTTCGTATCTATATATACTGGCTGGCTATCAGACCAATATATATTGACACCATTCCTCAGAGGTCAGCTGTATGGCTACCTGACTTACCGTCCTGTCCTGGATTGTTGACATGTTGGCTTACCTGGTGTAAACATATGGACAGAGGCCCACATTGTATCAGGGGGACGTTTAGCATATTGGTTGGATACCCAAACCCATGTCAGTTGTATCAGATGTCCCAGGTCGAGTGTATACCTCTCCATGAATTACTGAGATCACTGATAGGATATCAGGAGCTTTACAATACCTCGATCAAGTTTCGGGTAAATGGCGGTGAGATGACAGAAAGGTGATGTCCCTTGAGATTTCTCGGTTTCGGCTGGCCTACTCTGAATGTTTAAATTTCAAATAAGAGGGATGCCATCTTTGTCCAGGCCATACAAGGATTTATATCAGGGTCACCAGCTTGCATCTTATCACAGTTTTCTGTGTCAGTGCTTATGAGCAGTGCCTAGTTCAATGCTCACCTTCGTCACACCTGTACAGCCACTCTCTCGTTATGTAGAGGACCTCACCTGGAAAACTGTTGAAGGTGAATTCCAGCATTTCCCGGGAAACTAGTTCTCCCGGGTGCTCCTCGCCAGTTTCCCCATATGAATTCCCCCTGTGAGTTTCCTATGTGGGGTTCCTGCTCGTATCAACGAGCAACAGGTTAACGGTCAGTGAAGATTTGTCCTCTTCGGTTTCGATACCTGTGAGAGCCTTTCTGCCCATCCAGCGGTCACTTGAAGCCAGTGTGCAGTTGACCTTACCAGTTCACAGCATGTTGATAAATTCCTCTCGTGATATCTGACGGAATTTCTACCTGACCGGATTATGGTATAATGTTTATGGAGGGAGTGAATGTATGACAGCTTCAGATGGGATACATCACAGTGCTCAGATAAGGATGGTTCTTGTAAAGTTTCGGAATGACTTGACCATTGAGTGACCAGTTGTGTCAATATTTGTTGTGTACTTAATACCGATTCGCTGGATGTACTAGAGCACAATGTTTCGGTGCTTTAGAAAGAAGAAAAAGAAGAGGACAAAGCCTGTTAATGGCGGTCAGAATGGAAATACAGAGGTAATCCATCCGATATACATATTCATAGTGAATTACGGAAAAATAATCTTTTGATTAATTCAGGTGTAGTGTCAGAATTTCTGGAACATATTGACAATAGATATTTGTATGAATTATAACAATGGACATCTATTGAACCTATTGACAGGCATAAGGTATTCATAGTTCATTGTGACCACATCAATATTAATATTTGATTTGGAGTAGTGTGCAACACCGTCCAAGGAGGTTCACGTTTACTTTCTGAAGTGTCGGGGTGTATGATGAAATTTAAACGTCATGAACTACTGTTATTTATCTGATTGTGAGATTCCCATCGTTTGTCTTCTCAGTGGTCTAGACATTAACTATGGGTTTATTTTGTCATGCTGCAGATTTAACAAGCACTCTTTTATTGACTTTGATATGTTCATGTCTTTTACATGAGTGTTTCAAGAGAGATGTGATGTTTTAAAAGATAACTCATAAATGTCATGCATTGTATGCAATGGTTGAAGGTGTAGGTAATAAAATATCGTTACTTCCTCTTGCAACACGTTTTCTTTTGAATCAGTTTAAAGGAATGCAAGACTTTATTCAGTTGATTATTAATAGGACATGTTTTTCAATTTGGAAATGTTTTTCTATAAAAATATCACTTATGAAGTGACGTGTATCTTTGTATCACTTATGACATTTCCTTTTGTCAAATATCTTTTACTTAGATACTAATTATGCAATATATAATTATCAAGCAAATTCAGTTGTTATTTTGTTGATTTATCAGAAATATTTCCAGTTAAAAAATATTTCGTTATTAATTTTACTTTATCACTTTAAGAACACCTGCAACCACTTCTGTGATATCATGTGTAGATTCAGCTTATATGTACCATCAAACCAGCTGCAGATACGTACTGACACAGGTGAAGTGTTTCATACCCTCAACCCTCATGAAGGTAAAAGTCAAGGTGTGTCTCAAGAGGATATCACAGCAAGGGTTAATGTGTGGAGTATACCTGTCATATCAGGGTGATTTACAGCTTGACCGGATTAGGCTCCTCCTTACAAGAACTGCTGCTTCTAGAGTAGGGTCTTCAGTGAGTAATGGCCAAGTGCTGCCTTTGTTACTGTGATTGTGATTGTCAGAAATGGTGCTCGTCTTGCCTTGATATGGCTCTCTGAGATATCAAAGACATTGACATGGATTGTTTGGTGAAATATGTGAGATTAATGTTGTTATTAATCCCAATACGTATGTGGAGAGCTTAGTGTTGAAGTGTACATGAATACGTCAAGTTTGTCTGTATTGCACATGGATACATGTTAATCGGGGCTATTTAGTTTTCATGTTAGTGTATAGAAGTTTTTGTCTATACTTAAGTAACCTTGAGGGCTATGTATCACTCATGTCCATCTTCAGTAATGAAAGGGAAATTTGGTTAAGCTATTTTCTTATGACAGACCCAGGTCGATTCCAGATTTAGTGCAGCTTATTGAGCCCTTTGTGAACTGTGATATTATTGGTATAAACTAAACATAGTATAATTAATTCTAACATGAAATCATATTTTACTAATTACAGTAAATTACATTTTTACGAACATACTTTTAAGGTGCTGACTAAGTTTTAATACTGTTTTTGGGTCCCTGCCACTTAACCTGTGAAGATCCGGGTTAGAATTGATCTTTAGTAACCCATGCTTGTCGTAAGAGGTGACTAACGGGATCGGGTGGTCAGGTTCGCTGACTTTTTTGACACATGTTATTGTATCCCAATTGTGTAGATTGATGCTCATGCTGTAGATCACTGGATTGTCTGGTCCAGACTCGATTATTTACAGACCGTCGCCATATAGCTGGAATATTGCTGAGTGCGGAGTAAGACTAAATTCACTCACTCACTCACTCCCTGCCACTTGCTGTGTAGTAAATATGTGGTGCTTTTGAGTTTGCTATAACCATGGTTTACCGTATTTCCCGATGTACAGGTCCTGTCCTAACATTTCAGGGCCTAGATTTTTGAAGCTCTCTTAGCTCTAAGGTAGTCATAAGTTGATGTTAATGTATGGCACTTACGACTATTTTAGCGCTAAGAGAGCTTCGAAAATCATGGTGGCTGAGAGGAGTACGCTAACAAAACAAATCTGGGCCAAGATTTTCGAAGCTCTCTTAGCACTAAGATAGTCATAAGTTAATGTTAATGTATGGCACTTACGACTATTTTAGCGCTAAGAGATCTTCGAAAATCTAGGCCCTGAGAGGAGTACGCTAACAAAACAAATCTGGTCCAAGATTTTCGAAGCTCTCTTAG